>JAUMHM010000016.1:40682075-40695127 GCA_032362435.1 Melikaiella ostensackeni | reverse complement strand
GGAAATGTTCAGTGGAGAGCTGGATCCTGTAGACTATTCTTTAAGTATGTTTAAAACTTATTTATAAAATTGTTTGTGGTTTCTTCTTGAGTATTATGAGAACTAGGTAATTAATTGTGTCTCGGCAGGTAGTGAAGTAGAGATAGAGGATGATGAGGATGCAATGAGTGATACAATGGACACCTTAGACATGCCGAGCACCTTGAATTCCCAGTTCAACGGTTCTGTAGAAAATGGAGTTGATACGACTCCAGTGCCTACTGAAACTAATGGCGACCTCAAATCTAATCCTCTCCGGCAACTGAGCTCAATGGAAACTCCAATGCAGGTGCAACAAAGCAATCTTCAATTCACTGATTCATTTTTAATCGATGACCCAAAATATTCAGATCATGTGTCTACTACAAGCTCTCAATTTCTGATGAACCAGCGACCGAACATTGCTCCTTTGCACGTGGAATGTGACACGGTTGGTGTATACAGATTGTTTAATTTATTTATGAACCTAATTTTTCTTTATGTGGGACTATTTGATTTTCAATCAAAGGGACATGCGATGTTGAAATATTGCATCTACAAAATAATATCTATCGCTTTTTTACTTTTAGAATGCTTGGGAACTAGGAAATTCTTTGGATTCTTCTTGGGAGATTCGAAATATGGCTGGTTTAGACAAAATGGCTCCAAAGACAAAGAAAAATATACAAAGTGAGTAAATACTTCATTTAAAAATACTACCACAACTTTGCTAGAATGTACGACTAATATTTTTTTTTACGTAAGAGTTTTATGTGAAATTCTACATCGAATCGATTTCTTCTTCAAGTTCTAGACTAAAAATGCTTCGTTCAAAGTTGGTACTACGGAGTGTATATTATTTCTTATAAATATTAATTTTTAACCAAAATTCATCGCAATTCAATACTTTACTGACGTGAAATATGTTGTTAACTATCGTTCTTAAGAAAAAGTAAATAATTTCACACGAGTTTCAACAGAGTTTCTTTACTTCTTTTGTTGAAAGAACATTGGGAGAAGAATGTTAGTTTGACAGTAAAACTATTATTTGGCTAACATTTTAGTTTCTTATGACAATGCAACAATTTTCACTTGAATTTTATACTCTCGCGAAAAATGTGCGTTTTTTTTTGAAAAGCAAGTTAAAAGTGAGCGATGACAGAAATAATAATTATTTCCGTATAAATAGAAACTGTGAGGAGGCGTAAAAAGGTTTGGCAAAGTGGAAGAAAGAGGTCGGATGATTAGATTTCGAAAGTCTGAATGCGTCGTATTACATCGTGACCCATTTGCAAGCTTCAAACTGCCGGACATGTGCGTCATTTAAGTAACTCGTTCGATTATTCGCTAGATTTTGAAATTTATTTTGAAGAACGTGTTCTTCTAGATGCTTAATAATTTTAAGAAATGCACAAAGTACCTTAGAAGTATGATTTATCAAAGCTTTTAAAACATTTTGCTTACATTTGTTACTTTCTGGTCCAATTAGCAATCAATTTTAACTACAGTTGATTTGAAAAGGAACTAAGAATTATCTATCACGAAGTAAACTACCCTTTTCACTAATGAAATTTCATTGACCGATTGGATGCAATAACTGTGTTCACGCATTCCCAGAAGTCACTTGTTTTTCATTTATTTCTCATAAAGTTATGCATAAAACAAATGAAAAACAAGTAAATTCTAAAAACGCAAGGACGCCGTTATTGCACCCAGCCGCTTAATTCCAGATTTAATTATCTGCCATTTCAATAAATCACCTACTTGAAAAATGTTTTCAAGTCACTTTTTAATTATTCTCAATTAGAATAACAAAAAGGGTCTCATTAGAAGTGGCACCAAACTGTCTGCAGTGAATCCTCATGCAGACACTGCCCAGATCGTGCGTGTAGGGACTATTTATATCAGCGTTCTACGCGTGCCATCAGTCTCTCGCTTTTCAATCTCGCAATAGTGCCTAAGGGCGTGAACAAATTACAATCAGTCATAATAAGACAGAGAACTTCGTGTGATGCAAATATCAGCTGTATAATTTATATTGTACGATTATTTTCGTCTTTTAAGTTCCTGGCTCGCGTCTGTTTTCTTATATTTTTTCCATGGTAAATCGTTGTCGATATTTGGACCCTAGAAAGATGAATGTGAGTCTTCAAGCTTTTGGTTTCAGACATTAACTGGCGTACGCCATGTCGCGCACCAAGTGGATTATTTTCAGATTGAAATACCAAGCGATGCTGACTCATGCGTCTTCTCCTTCCCTTCCGTTCTCGTTCTACAATCACGTTGTCACGAAATGCTGTTGCTACAAATGATAGTGCATCCAAAAGCTGTTTTAGGATTTAGATCTCTTCTAATTTTTCGTAAAAAGGAAAATTTTAGAGAACGTGTTTGAAAGTTATTTTAGACTACAGCAGGCCTCACAATCAAGCTATTTACTATATTTTCTCTATTTTTTTTTTTTTGATCCCCTAAAGTACCATAACTGTTCGTTTGTCCCCTATTTTCCCTCTTTCAATGATGATTTTGTAAATCGTGTAATTTAATAGTTGAAAACAGGAAGATACAAGAGTACTACTTCTTTTTAATTTTACGTTGAAAGTCAGTGAGTCAAATTTAAAAAATTGACAACAATATATAATTTACAGAAAACTAGAATTTTAATAGTATCTCGACTTGAGTGTCTACAAATAAAGTGAACTAAATATTTGGGAACTAAAAAAAAATGTAAACTAGAAAGTGGATTTTGTTAAAAATAAATCCTATTTGTGAAGGATTATAATTAGCAAGAAGAATTTATAATTTTTAATGTTTTGTGGTTTTTTTTAAAGCAAAATTAGTGATGAGCATGTGAGCCAAGATGACAGATTGATGTGAAATGAATTTTTAAGATTTGAAAGAACCAATATAGTCTTAATTCATTTTATTTTAGTTAATTTTTTGCATCATACTTTCTGATTTTCCTAATTTCATAGCTAATTTAAATTACCTCAGAGAATATAGTCCGCTGCGAAACTTCCTTATAAATTAATATTTATTATTTTTATAAACAAATTTTATAAACAAAACCAAAATTTTGGCAAGTTTTTGCGAAGAAGTTTCTTTCGCTAATATACAGATTACAGTGTATGAAGGAAGGTGTCCGATTATAAATTATTTCAAACCTGAAGCCTTAATTTAAACAACAATTACATAGCTGTTTAAAATTATACATTGCAATTCAATGTATTTTATAAAATTATGACGACCCTTCTTTATTTAAAATCAGAATAACTGAAAAATGAATGTATTTTCAATTCTCTGAGGACTGACGAGTGTTACGGAATTTTCCGTAAGACTAACCTGGTCAAGTATAGCGTTAGGGCTTAGAGTTACGGAAAATTCCATAACTCTAGCCCTGAACGTGCTGGAAAAGAGGTTGTTCTTTCGAAAATTCTGTAACGGTAGACAGTTCGATTCAAATAAGATGTGCTGTAAAAAAAATTCTACGTGAAAGTGCCAAATATCGGTTCTTATTCATTTAATTTGTTTATGACAATTCCGATTGTTATTTTGTCATGATAAATTAATCAGGAAACTTCCTTGATAAACAGTAAACTATATAGGCAAAAAAAATATAATTTTTTTCTATGAATGTGAACGAATTTTTAGTTATTGTTCATCACATTTGCTTATAACAAAGGTAATTGTTTTTATTGCTGAATTTTAAGGAACAGGCATAATTATAAGCACATCATAAATCAAATGAGCTAAGTAGTACAGGTATAATGGGTATAAAATACGGAAATTGTTATTTTGTTATCAAAATTGCTTAAAACAATAATTATTATCAAATTTTATTTAATTATCGAACATTTCTGATATACATCTGCCAATTTATCGTATTTCCAGAGAAAAAAGGTTTCAACCATCAAGCACGCCTCATGCATATTTGTTAATTTAAATTATATATAACAAATAAATCAATCATTTTATCAATTATTATTTATGTTCTCAAAGTGTCCCTATATTGCTTGAAGCGGATATGGATTATAGGCATGTCACTGGTACGAACGAAAAATATTTTCCTCAAAAACACGGTTTTTTGTTAACTTCACGTTAAAAAAATGCTAACAAAAAAAATGAAAAATATGCTTCGATAAATCTCTTGTAAATTTAATTCCCTTGAATTAAAAAAAATTGTAAACCGGATGAAAATTGAAGGCTTTAGAGCTTTTTGAACAGTAAATACCAGATTTATCCCATTGTACGAAGCTCCTGTGATGAAGAAAGCTTTAAAAATTTAATGAAGTCCAGGGTGTCTGCTAACCGGGAAAACCGGGAAATAGTCAGGAACTAAAATAAAAGCGGGAATTAACCGGGAAGACAAATTCAAACCGGGACTCACATTTAAAGTTTTCGAAAATATATTTTGTATCAACCGTGATAACAAGATTAATAAATTTAAATGTTTACTGTTTAAAATTGTAATAAATATGATGAAAAAAATATTCAGAAATTATAACATTTCAAAAACTTTATAACAGTTAAGAACTATGTTTAGGCTCTGAACAAATGGTAGTCTCTAAGAGATATAATAATTAATAACTAATTATTATGAAATTCTACTTTGTTTCACAAGACCTTTTTAATTTGATTTGAATTCTTTCATAATTTTTTAAATATTTTTAAAAATAAAGATTTTTTTCAAATGAACTTTATGTTGTTTTTTCTAAATTAGGACATGTAGATTATTGATATGTTTTTAAAAACCATGTAGATTATTTCTGGCTATAAAATCAAGATTTGTTGAAAATTCATTCTGTGATTTTTGTTTTAATCAAAACTAAAAACATAAAAATTTTGTAGTTCAGACGTTCCGGCACACGATGGTGGCCCTCTTCAATTATTTATTCTAAAAAATTTTTAGACATGGTAAATATAATAATATTTCTTTATCTTAATTATCTGCGTATATTTAGTTAACATCACAGTTGTTATTTATTATAAACATATCTTCGGTTAATTATTTTTGGTATTCTAATTTGTAAATAGTTCTTAAATATAAGTTTTAATTTATTTGGTATTAGCGAGTAATTATTAATTAATTATTGAAGAGTGATTACAAAAGACCATTATAAAAATTATTTATTTTATTTTACATTAATTATGTTATAGACACATGTAATTATAATTAAGCGACACCATAAATTACAAAAATATTATTTTGTTTAAATATAATAAGATATCGTAATACATAAAATTAGACATAGGAAAATCTTATGTTAGGAGCGTTTTATTCGTGCTTCTAGTGAGAGGAGTTTTGATATATGTATACTTACAACCGGGAATTTGGTAGGCCAAAATAAGTAGACACCCTGAAAGTCTCTTTTAGGTTTTTTCTTTCTACAAATGAAATTTTTAAAGTTAGATGAAGTAATTAGATAATTAGACAATATAATTAATAATTGGATAATGTTCTATAATTTTGTATGTTTAGCTTTCTTGGGATTTGTATTAAATTCATTCGTGTAAGGATTATTTTTACATACATTATCCTATGTTCTAGATTATCATACATAGTGGAACATGAGTGATTACTATACCTAATATATAAATCTGAAATAATTTCCCGAGGAGTTTCACGTGGGAGGAAATAGAGAGGAATTTCTAACAATAAATCTTCGATGAGGCCAACAACCTTCTCCAAGATCCAAGATTTCAATCAACTCGGATCAAATTATCTCATTTCTTATCCGGAACTTGGAACCCTGGACATCTTTAGTTTTTTGTAACATTTTAGTTCTTCAGCTTTGAGTTGAAAGGAATAATATTTCGAATTCTTGGAAGTTTCGAATTTGGAAATTCCGAAGGGCTGGACGTCTAGGCGAATTTTCTCGTGACGAGCGGGGGGCGGTAGCGGTACTACTAAATTTATCCGGCGACTAATCGGGTGGAGACTCACTTTGGTGCTAGTGCAGCAACAAAAGTGGCAAAAAATCTCAAGATTCTCGTGGGTGAATCAAGGCGAGAATGTTTTGTTCTTGGCTCGTGTATGAGCGAGTCGTCGAGAATTCGGGAAGATCAGGAGTGGTGCGGGGTTTGTAAAGGGTAGTTCGAGGGACGTGGTGGGGTGTATTTAGCAGCAGGTGTGGCTGAGTCAGCATCCCCGTTATAGCAGCGCGTTTGTTTTAGTGGAGAGTCGACTCCCTACGGAGGAGCACCTCTCGACGGAGAGGATTGAGATTGAGAAAAGTCAGAGAAAAGTCCTTGTAGTAAATATACGGGTTGTCCGGCATTGGGAATTCTTTCCGGTAACCTGGGACCGGAAGAGCGAGAATTTTTCTTGGGAAGGTCTTCGTGAGAGGGTTGGAAATTCGATCGTGACGCGCATTTAGTATCGACCTCTTTGTCGATCCATTTGATAGATGAGCAACGTCATTGGCCAATTCGTTTAAAGAACACTCGCTTTTGGCTCGTGCCGAGAATGCAAAGCGAACGACTTCGAATCTATTGACGAGAAGAGGATATAGCAGCATCCCAATGGAGTATTTGTACTCAACGAGCTCGGAATCGAGAAACACCACGACCGAAATGTGCGAGGAGTACTTTAACATCGTGGGCACCGACACCCTCAAGCGTTGCTGGGTGCTATTGCGTCAGTATTGTCTTGAATATCGATATTATTCGAAATATCTCCTAATTTTCGAAAAGGATAACCGCATTAACCCTACCTTACTTCTCCAGTGCCTGGAAGACCCTGCGAAAAATTCAAACCTAGTATACTAGTAACTCAATTTTTTTGTGTTTGAAGTCACTCTGAAAATTGAACATCGTTTTT
Organism: Melikaiella ostensackeni; assembly: GCA_032362435.1. NCBI lineage: Eukaryota > Metazoa > Arthropoda > Insecta > Hymenoptera > Cynipidae > Melikaiella > Melikaiella ostensackeni. The sequence goes on along the minus strand of JAUMHM010000016.1, from coordinate 40,688,292 downwards.
GTGCATGCGGTGAACAAATGATGACAGCGGTGGGAATAACGAATGATGCATTTTTTTAATTGAGTACAAATATTATGTGTTATGATTTTTTCTTAACTACATTGATTTATTAAACTGCAAAATTTTATTTTACCGCCAAAAACGATTGTCTTCTTTACTGCGTTTTGTGTCAATTCGTCTAAAACACAGAAGTTCATTATTTCTTCATGATATGCTTGTTTATTCCGAAGTGAACAAGTTTAGTTTTTCTCTAAATTAATCCACTACTATGTATTGTATCTAGTTAATTAGCAGTAACTTAAGTACATACTTATACCTAATTTAAAGTTAAGTAATGATGCAAACTGATGTAATTTATTTAAAGTTTCGAAAATTTTTTTTTTCGTGATTCGAAAAATATTTTTTCAACCTTAGTATTAAATTTATTTCCAGTATAATTTATTTTTACTTTATTAGACAAATTTTATTCCACTTTTATGCAATTTTCAAAATATTCTGTGCGACTTTTGGAATTTGAATTTAACAAATCGACTTTTTTTCAAGCCTCTAGTTGTGACAAACCCACTTTAACTTGAAAACTCAATTAGGTTTAGAAAATTCGTCAATGCAAATAAGCTTGAAAAATCCTGAACTCATCTAATGAAGGGAGTTTTACTTCAGTTTTTTACATATTTATTTATATAGAATACAGAGTAATTTGTATGCAGTAATAGTTAAAAGAAATATTAATTTAGTATTTTATTTAGAATCTCTGAGAGTTTGTTTTACCAGAAAAAACGTCTGCCTCTTGCGGCAAATACTATCTTTTATTTTATGTGAAATGATTGCATTACAATCAAACAAACATTTGTTAGAACAGGGATGCTACAAGACCTGAAAAAGTCATGGAGTTTTGAAAAAGTGACTGGAATTTTTTTAGTCGCATCTACCTCAAAGTCTCAATAATTTATTTTAGAACTTTGCAGCAAATTTGCGAATTGATACGAATTGATTTTTTTTACTAACAAAAAAAATGATTGTGTTCCAGGCATTTTAAAAATTTTTTATTAATGAGAATTGTTTAGAATTGAATAATTGTTGAAAAGACAATTGTTGAAATTGAATTGAATCGACTGGATTTCTTTAAAAGTAGACCTAATTGTTTCAAAGTAGATATTTATAAAAAACAGTATAAAAAATAGAATTTTATGACCAATAGAAAAGTTATTTTACTGGGTCCTTCAAAATTTGCTATAAATGACAACCTATACTTTACAAAATTAGGAAGGTAGCAAGTATATTACTGGAATTAGAAATACATGAAACATAATACATGAAAACAAGTCAAAGCAAGGTTGAAGAATGGAGACACCTATTAGTATTCTTATTTCTGATCTTCAGCATATGTTAATTGTAAATCTTTATATATTTAGTTTTCTATTTATAATTATTACGTGACATTTCAATTGTTTGAGCCACGTTCCTTATATTTTACTCTGGTCATTCTGTATTGAACCTGAATGTTTCATTCTAACAGGTAGCAGCACGACGAACGAAGATTTGGACAATGTCTATCGTTTGTTGGAGACCGAGCAGAGACCTCGTACTCCGGATCACACGTGTCCGCAGTCTCAAGAGATCTTTGAGGAACACAAGCAGCTGGCACATGAGTATTTCAAGGTGCAAACGGAGATAGCACTTTTGAGCCAACAAAAAAATGCCTTGATGAAAAATCTCAGCATCGAAAGTCTCAAACAGCAAGAGGAACTTCGAGAACTGGAGAACGAAAAGGTTACTAGAAATTTGTTTGGCCACTTTTATTCCAGGATGCTGAACATTCTTCTATTTTTAAGGACTATATTTTAAAAATCGACGATCAATTATTTAGTTTCGATTTTCTTTCTTCACCCTTTGATATCATATTAGGAAAACCAAAAATACGGGGTTGAAAAATAATATTTGCAGGGATCACAGTCCGTCCTCTTTTTTACCTAATCCCCCCTTCTCCCCCTTTCCACTATTTTCCCCTTGAATTAAAAAATTCCCAAAAACACCTGAAATCGAGAATTTTGACTCAATTTTCCCATTTTTTCTACAAAGTTTCGATTCATTTTTAAAAAATCATAAACAGAAATTCAAGACACTAGAAAACAAGATGCTTTGAAAGAGATTCTTCTTGATGATAACAATTTCAAATATTTCCTAAACTATATATTTGCTACTTTTATTTAAAACAAGGCCTAGAATGTTTCAAATTTCGGACCACACAACTTTTGTATAACGGGGGACCCACCCACCACTTAGAAGAAGAATAAAAAAAAAATGTTTTCAGCTGTATCAAAAACAGGTGTCACAGGCCAAAATGCTCTGAAAACAGAGAAAATGAGGAGACATTTCACGATAATAGGGGAATAAATTGTTTTAAATAAAATTAATGTGGGTACTATATTAAATGCCAAAAAGATTAATTTTCTGCTGAAACGGAACAACTTTCAACAAAATACATGAACTTGCAACCAGATAGTTAAATTTTCAACTAAAAACGACCAGTTTTCAACCAAAAATGGAATAGTCCAAATTTCCGGTTAAAAAATTAATTTTCAATTAAAAAATGAATTTTTCACCATAAAAGTTAAATTTTTAAGCAAAGAGGAAAATCCTCAACAAGAAAATGAATTTTCAACAAAGCAGATCAACTTTCAACCAAATCGTTGAATTTTCAACAACATAGTTGAATCCTCAACCAAAATAGATTAATTTTCAACCAAAAAGTTGTATTTTCAGGCCACCAAGCCGAATTTTCTACAAAAGAGTTGAATTTTTAACACGAAAATATGAACTTTCAACAAAAAAAGTTAATTTTTACCACATAGTAGAAATTTCTACCAAAATAGTTGAATTTTCATTCCAAAAAGACAAATTTTCAACCAAAAAGGATTACTCTTTAACAAAAATATTTAGTTTTCAACAAAATAATTAAATTTTGAATAAAATAATTAAATTTGTAACCAAAAAGGATGAATTCTCAACCGAAAAGTTGCATTTTCAACCAATAAAGATGAATTTCCAAACTAAAAAGACGAATTTTCTACAAAAGATTTGAATTTTCAACCAAAAAGTATTTTAATTTTAAAAGTGTAATACTTGAATTTAACCAAAAAGACGAATTATCAACAAAACAGTTGAATCCTCAACCAAAAGAGAATAATTTTCAACCAAGCAGTTGCATTTTAACCAAAAAAGATGAACCTTATACCAAAAGAGATGATTTTTTAACCAATAAAGCTTTTTTGTCGAAAGAGGAAAAAAATGTCAACCAAATTTTCGAATTTTCAAGCCAAAAAGATGAATTTTCTACAAAACAGTTGAATTTTCAACCTGAAAATATGGATTTTCAACAAAAGAGTTCATTTTTTAACAAAATAATAAAATTTTCAATCAAAACCCTCTAATAAAGTATAATTAATTTGAAGCTGATTTTTGTATGGCTTGGTTCTACATGTTAGCAAATTGCGTATTTGAAAAATTTGTTATCTTTATAATATTGCTACTTTCGTGAATAAAAATTAATTTTTTTTTACATTGTTATATTTTTTCTTGGCTAAGATTTAAAAATGTTCTGAATATTTGAGAGCTTTCAACTGATAAAAATACATTATAAAAAAGTTTTTAAGTCCAAGGAAACAAAAACAGAAAAATTAGGGTTTTTAAATAGTCATTGTATAGTAGTCTTTTTCACATTATTTCTTTCTAGCTCACATGCGTACTTAAAAAAATTGTTTTAAGCAAATTCGAACATGCGCATTTTTCAGTTCTGTTTTTTATCTATTTTTCCATCTTTGATCTTTTCAAATTTTTTTCTTACGTATTTTTATCAGTAGAAACTGCTGAAGTGTACAACAGATTTTTCAAAGCTAGCTAAAAAAATAAACTTGAAAACTTGTTAAAGAAAAAGCGCTATTGTTGTTAGGGGGCACTTTCTTGTGATATTCGCGAGATACCCATATGATATAAAAAGTTTTTAATAATAAATGAAATCCCCTTTTAATCCTCTTTTTCGGAAAAACCCCCTTTTTACCTAAAATTGAACTACTGAACCGCTGTGATCCTTGTATTTGCAATAATAGAAGTTTGCTTTGGCCCATTTTCCTTGAAATAAAAAACGCAGGAGAGACGCTAGAGTTGGAAAGATTTCAAAACATCTGTTTTAAATTCTATTAGTACAGCAATAGGAAAATCCTACTAAAACGTCATCGGTAACGTGAACGTCTGTTGAACGGTTTGAAGGCGACGCATCGAATGACAATGTCTGCCGGAATTCGTGTCGCATTTTCTTTGGTGAATCATCGACTTGATACCCTGGCGCAAAACGCAAGATCAGCCTTCAATGAGCCAGGTTTCGATTGCGTAATTAATAAAAACAGAGCCCTAGACCATCGTTGATTCAGTATCAAAACAATACACTTTAAAAACAGAACGCGCAATTAATTAGTATTCCCATAAAAAATCCGTTGAAGTTTTATTGTTACCAATTTTTACACCAAAATAATATTAATATTAGAAATTCAATCATCATGAAACAAATTTAACCTGTAGTCATCTAAGATCCTATGTAAGTACTTTTTTTCGAAATGCCTAGAATACATTTTCTCTAAAAAGAGTAATCTCACTTTACAATAAAGTAAGTAGTCCGGACGTTAAGCTGCAAAAAATGTCCCTGACCTTGCACTTTTTGATGAAAGCATGAAACTTTGCAGAGGTGTTTTAGGGCCTATTTGGAGTTGATTTTGACAGGGGCCTTATATTGCGCGTTGTCTATGTGTAGGGGCTGCGCGCTACAAAATAGCATTTTTTAAACTTATTATTGCTAATTTTGTTTGAAAAATATTCGGCGGCCTATATAGAGCCGAATCATAGTTGGAGCCACTTTGGACCTCCACTGAGGGGCCTTATATTACGAGTTTCGTCTATATTCAGAGGCCGAGCGCTGCGAAACATCACGTTTTTTGCCGTTATTGTTACTAAGTTCATTTAGATAATATTCGGGGATCTATGTCGAGCTGATTTATAGCTGTAGCCTCTTTGGGCCTACATTGAGGGGCCTCTTTTTTATTTAAATTATTGTCAATTTTGAATGAATTTGGACTGCTTGAATTATTTTATAATTTGATCATTATTGAATGGTTATCTAAACAAGTCAAGAAATTTACAATGCAAGTTGCGAAAAAAATATGTGTATTTTTCACACATTTTGAATAAAGTTTCTACACACCTCTCAGATTTTCGCACAATCCATTATTGCCATTTTATGAAGCCATTATTCTGCCGTTATAGTATCAGGGTGCACATATCTGGGGCAAGCTCTGACCTTGAAACAGAACCTTCCATGTCCTTTGGAATGGGGATGGCAAAAGACCAAAAACGGTTGTGCACCAGTTTGGACCACATTGATAGAATTGCTGCAAAGACAAGCATGCAGCTGGTACGCTGTGGTTGCAAAAAAGGTTGTTGTTCGCGATGTGTATGTTCCAAACGACTACTTAAATGCACTGAACTTTGCTCGTGCGATGATTTGTGTCATGCACTGTGGATTGAGATTATTAATTAATTTCTTTTCTAAACTGATTTATGACATTTAATGTACGTCTACACGGAACCCTGTTGTTTCACACTTACAGATCCTAAATATAAGCAACCCATTGTGATAAGGGTCCAAAAATAAATAATAATTTATTTTTATATTGTATCTAATGTTACGTAGTTCAGACTTTTGAAAACCAGGTAAAATTGTCCATAATATAAAGAAAACAGAGATATTTCGTAGTTCACGGTCCCTGTATGTAGATAAAACTCGTAATATAAGGCCCCGAAATGGAATCATAATGTGGTTACAACTATTAGTCGACTGTATATAGGCCCCCGAATATTTTGTAAACAAAATTAGCAATAATAAGTTTTAAAAAAGGCTATGTTGCAGTGCGTAGCTCCTGCATATAGACAACTCGCAATATAAGGCCCCTGCTTTGAGGCTCAAAGTGGCTATAACTCTAAATCTACTCTAAATAGGCCCTTAAACACCTCTGCAAAGTTTCATGCTTTTATCAAAAAGTGCAAGGTCCTTCCTTCTAAAGTCCGGACTAAAGTGCGAATTTATGACTTTGTACGCGGAGAAACCCAAACACCTTTGATTCTTGCGTATGACACGACTCATTGGTGTTTGTCGTGAAAAAAGCGTCTA
>JAUMHM010000016.1:40662579-40672792 GCA_032362435.1 Melikaiella ostensackeni | reverse complement strand
TAGAATGTGATTAAACTATTGCTAGTGTCATTAACTTTAAGATTGCCACGGATTTACCTATAGTATCTGAGAATTCGTCCAAACTGGGTCACTCGCCCAAACTGGGACATTTACCTTACGTATGATGTATAACCAAATTTAAGTTTTAAATGTCGCTACTTCCGAATTTTTTATCATCAACAAACATCGAGTTGTAGCTTAACGGTGCCTTCAAACCACTTTCTCGGCTCCACTTTAGAAGCAGGATCAGGCTTCTTCATTCTGCCTCAACTTTTTTAGTGCAGTCCCCGGATATGGAAAATTCCTGTCCCTCGTAGTTTTTTTATTTGGGCTAGAATGAGTGTCTGAAAACTGTCTTCATTGTCCTCTTCGATAATGCCAAAAATAATCAGGTTGTTTTTTCTTAGAAAACCTATCCAGCGCTTCGATTCTGTCGGATTGTTCCTTCAGGGTAACCTACATCTTTACGTGTGAGGGATCCAGGTACTTTAATAATATTATGTAGGTAGAGTGGGTGGCCTACTATAAATTGAAAGGGTTCTCTTTCTTCATTCGGATTGTCTGGCCGGTTTCTAGGTTCTATATCACCTGATTTCGTTCTGAATTATACAATCCAGGACTGAAATTCTGATGGCCCAAAATTTTTTGATATGCATTTTGATACCGAAATCAAGAGCATTTTGATCGGCCGGAATTAATGATCGATTTACGAGGTCATAATAATTTGGTTCGGGATAATCTATAATCAAGTCAAGCCAAGATAGCCGACGTTCTTGGAGTACTTCAGTTCACATGTGAGCTTTTTATGATTTCTGATCATGCAGTGTACTTGAAAATGTAAAAAATAACGAAACGTGATAACAGAATAAATCTTACGTTAAGTTTAGTTGTCACTTGCACGCATTTAGACAAAATATTTAGGTCATTACATCCAGACCAAAAACTGGCGGCCATTTTGATTATGCTGAGAGATGATCCTGAAAGCAGATCAAAGTGATCCGATTGAACAGATCATTATGATCTTGAGATTCAAATGATCGCTGGTGCAAAATGTTCTGCAACAAAAATGATCCTTTTTTACTGTGATGGGGTTCAATATTGCAGTGAGTACTTCTTCTGGTTCTATGCGGCGAAAAACTTTATATCCTGCTGTTCCCACTAGAAAAATTGAGGCCGTTGATGGAAAAAGGGCTTATGCGACAAACAGCTATTTTGAGAAAATCATCTTTAAAGTTTTTATTTGAGTAAAGCTTAACGAAAACTAATACAATTCACATATATTTTTTTTTTAAGTTATGTCAACACGTTCTCTACATGTTTAAAAAATGTACGTTATGTTTGAAAACGATACTTTAATTTTTTCATGATAAAGAAAATTTTTTTATAAGCCCTTTTTCCATAAATGGGGTAAAACCGTAATAAACTGCTATTATTGATGTTTATATTATCAAATATGATTCTTTTTTGACCTCACAAGTTTTTTTTAACATTCTTGAAATGAAAAATTGAAATCAAATTTTTTTTCTCGACTTATATGACTTTATTACATTTTGCGTAAAAGACATTGCTGCATCGATTGAGAGTATTTATGGAAGAAGGGTGTACAGGCCTATTCGCCCTTTTTTCATCAACGGCCTCAATTGTTTTAAGAGGTTGAGGAAAAGAACATACTCTTTGTAATCCTAATTGTTGATTCTGATGTAGGCCACAAATAGGAGACCAGGCAGAAGACTGTGTGGTAGTAGAAGGCCTGGTAGATGGCCTGACAGGTTCTGAAGGCCTGCAAATTCTAAAGTCCTGGCAGGTTCTGACGATCTGCCAGGATCTTAAGGCTTGGCAGGAGAATAAGATCTGTCAGGATGAAAAAGTCCGCCATAAAAAGATTCGTAATAAGTAGGTATGCCATTAGGTGAGCAATCGAACTGCAAAGTTAATTCTGTAAGAAAAAATACAAATTCATGAATTTTAATATTTTTAATTTATTTTAATTAGAACGATGAAATACTGGCATGCAATATTCTAAACTATTCTGAAGCAGATAGCTGTCTTACTTTGGCTTACGATGACTTACGATGGCTAAGATTTTTACAGATCATAAATTCTCAAGTATATAGAATAAAAGTTACCTGTATGATGAAGCAAAAATAGAATAATATGAATTATAAATACCGCTGCGACGTACCATGGGTCTATTTATTTGTGCTCATTTTATGAGCATTTCGCTTTCTCATAGGCACCAAATAAATAAATTTTCAGAAAATCAATACTTTCTCTCATCGAAGTTTCGTCAATATAGATCAATCAACGCGTCTCAAATATGCGAACAATTACATTAAATACATCAGTGTTTTATTCCAAATATCGGAAAAGTTTTCCTCATATGAACTAAATAAACTTTTTTGCTTAATATTTGTAAATCGTTATTGGCAGGTCATTATAGGTCATGAAACGTTTACCTATAGATTAGTTGATGCCTCTCGAGAAAAACTACAAATCTACTATAAAATTTTCTGCTACCGCAGAAATGGAACAAAAATTACGCAACTCACGCGCACACGCACACACACATGTTCGTGTGCGCCCACGGACGTTTTTTCAAAATTACATTTTTAACTTCTTAGAATCGAATTATATCTCAATATATCAAAAAAGTAGATTTCAAAATTTACGTCACTTCCAACCTGCATCTATGAGAAAGCAATTTAATGAATATTTAATAAATAATAAAATGAAATAATAAAATTGTAATAAATCAATATAATTTATAAAAATATTTAATAGCTGGCAATCTCTAAATGAACATAGTGTAAAGGCACTAAGTGCCGAGAAATGCAGTCAACCTCAAACTTTTACGCATCGTCTTTCTTAACTTTCTTGTAAATGATAACTAATAAAATTGTTAAATTTGTTTGCACAGAAAATTGATCAAACTTGAATTTATGTATTTACTCTCGTACGGAAAATTAAAACGTAAGATGAAAGTTGCAATAAAAGGACAATGTATCAAAAACACCATTACTAGTTGAGGTACATTTCCCAGTCCCTCGAGCGCTATGGTCTGTCGTGATATTTAAGAAAGCCGGATCTACAGAAAAAGTTATAACATAAAGATAATATCTCTTATTATTTGTGAAAAAAAGGTGGCTGTCATTAGCTATTGCTTTAATCAATTATTTTTAAAGAAATTGTGATGCTTTTTAGAAAACTCCAATCCATAATTGTGTCAAGTGGTCTTTTGATTTGAACTTTTCCTATATAAAGCATCTTTTATTGCATTTTTACAGGAATAAAGGAAGTGATTATATTGTCCTTAAATATCCATTCTTTTTTTTCAAATTCACATTTTTATTGATTTTAATGATGAATTATAACAGGGTAATTGAAAATCAAACTCAGGGTAAGTGTGATATCTGTTTTTTGTTTTTCTTTTTCATTGTGAAATACGAAAGTCTGTCAACAGTTCGAGGTTAATTGGAGAGGTTAATGAATTGAATGAATTAATGAATAGTTTTGTAATTTTGTATCACACATACCCCATATCGACCCTACATCTTTGTACGATACTTATACAATTTCTTAAAAATGTCCCTCATACAGTCTTTCACTTTATCCGTATCCCATACCATTTCACCATCAGCAGTTTTAATTCCAAGTAACTCAGTGCAAGCACTTCCTTTCCTAATCTTCTTAAACCATTTCTAAAACAATTTCTTATCTCCTTCAAAATCATTTTGCATTTTTTCATCTTCTTCCGATTTGATTTTATCCTTGCTTTCTATGACTGGTATCTTTGCTTTTCTGTTTTTATGCCTATGATCATTTTCTAATCTAGTGCTTTCCTCATCGCTAAGACGTCTAACATTCACCTTTCTTGAGTACGCTTGCTTTTTCTCGTTAACAGCCACGAGAATTTCATTATTTTACCAAGCATCTACAGTCTTTCCTCCTACAGCCGCAGTACCGCACACTTCAGATGCACTCCTGAAGATGCTATCCCGTAGTATTATCCATGCACCCTCTACATTTTTATTGTCCGATTCCGTCTTCTAGTCTTCTTTGTGATGTCCTAAATAGTTACTCATCTTTTCACGATACACTATTTATACTTCTGGTTTCTGAAAATTCTGTATTTTAACTCGCGTCTACTCTGACGTATTATTAATTCTTCTTGTCCTCCATCCTTGACCTAGGTTCAGTTTTGAAACTGTGAGGTAGTGATCCATTCCATATTCAAAACCTCTCATAACGCTTGTATCTCTTACTAGCCCTCTCAGTCTCTCATCCGCTAGAAGAAAGTCAATCATACAGTGGCTTTCGCTACTGCACCAAGTATACCATATGTACATGTGGATCATTTTATGTCTGAATCAAGCCCCAGATAGCACAAGAGTTTGCGGCAAGCTTGCCTAAAACTTGCAATGCAACGTTTAGAAGCTTGCATCGCAAGGTTCAGACAAGCTTCCCGTAAATAAGAAAATGTCCACCATGTGATAACATTGCGACGCAACATTAAAGGAACATTGCTATAGGAAGCTTCCTGAAAGCTTGCGTGCAATATTCAGGAAACATTGCAAGAAGGTTCCTCGGAAAGTTTAAATTCAAATTTATTCAAGAATCATATATTTTACACTTTCATCCACACAGAAGGCGCTATTCTGAGAGAGCAGCAAAAAACTACTGCGCAGCTCAAGGTGCTATAGAAAACTACTGTGCAATGAATCAAGTTAAACACTGCCTGGCAATATTCCCTCAATCTAGCTTCGCAATGTTGTCGCATGGCGGACATTTTCTTATTTGTGGGAAGCTTGTCTGAACCTTGCGATGCAAGTTTCCAAATGTTGCACCACAAGTTTTAGGCAAGCTTGTCGCAAACTCTTGTGCTATCTTGTATATCTTTTAAAGCCTAGGCTTTAAAATTATGTTCCACGATTTTGATATTTCGACTATTATGGTAACATTCACATGGTTTATTTGAAGAAGCAAACTCACGCACACTAAAAAACTATTTAAAGTTAAAATTTAAGTAATAATAAAAGGGAGGAATTAACATGAACTATTGTGCATATTTGCTTCTTGAATAAAATAGTATCCCAAAAAAATAAATCGCTTGCGTACAAAATTAAAAAACGACCATTGCAACTTTATTCGGGTCCATTAATCACCTTGAAATCTAATTTAAAGTTTTGAGAAAATTTATAAATACATTTTCGTGGTTCTTATTTAGCCTTCTGTGACTGTGCTTTATAGCGAACAAACACGTATTCACCAATTTATAGCAAATATATTTTTTTCATTACCAGTCGACCATTATGAACTTGAAAAAAGAAAAATTCATTCAACCTGAAGGTGCTAATTTAAATAGTTATAATGATTACCCTAACGGTTAGCTTTTTTCAACGATGAATCCTTGTATACATAAGCTGACCCTGCTGAGAGAAAAGCGAGTTTGAGTTTTAATGTGGAGTGATACTTTGAACTCTGCTCTATCTTTTGACACCATCCTCATTGCCCGGACCGAATCGTAAGTGGATGCATTTTGTGTTAAAAGCTAAAATTTAACACTGGCGCTTATGGAACTCGCCAACTTTAAAGCATTTTCTTCGAAAAGCGGTTTTTCAAAGTTCCAACTTCAAAAGTGCCCCGGTAACCCGTTTTTCAACTCAGAGGGTTCGTTCTAAGCCTTAAATTTCGGGAATTTATCTGGCTATATGTTCTTGTACGTAACTCAATACCGAAAGCCTGGTCCCTTTTCTCCTGGATATACGAATTTTATCTATTTGAAGACAATAGTTTTCGTCTGCCCAAATACAGAGTAATTAAAAAGAGCCTTTAGCTAATACAGTAAAATTTCCATTGCTGTGCCTTGAAAAGTTGTATCATTTTTTTTGTTGAAAATTGAAAGGTTTCAGTTATATGTCCCAGAAAATTGATATTATTTGAGACTAGAAAACTGCTGGAAACCTAGAATCAAATGTGGAAAATTTATGGGAACTTATAAAAAGATAAGGCCGCGGTTGCTCGTACCGACATTTCAGTACGAATAGCCGGATTTTTTTGGTATGAATAACGGAACCTGGAAAAGGTACGTGTAAGCACTCCCAAAAGGTAATCAACGAAAGATTGTGTTCTAATTGTAAAACCTTTGAGGTCATGAATTTTATTTGAACCATTGAAATATTTGTGCCATGTTTCACACTTGAATAATTGCAGACATTGCGATATGCGAGATTACTTATGATAAGCAATTTTTATTTGAATCTTCTAAACCACGGCTGAGCCCCTCAAAACCTTGAGGAAATTTTTTTATTTCTATGTATTTCAACTTTTATGTAACAGTATTCATAGCCTAGCAATAATTAAAATCTGAAAACGCTATATTTAACGAGGAACATGCGATGAGTACTATCTAAGATTTTTTAACGCCCTTGAAATTTGTTGAGCTTATATTAATGCCACGTTATTTGACAAAATAAAAGAATTTTTAATCATCTGGTGTTGAAAATATAAGATTCAGGTAAACATTGTGCCTTGTGGAGCTAGCCGAGCAGAATCATATAAGTCGAAGATTTCTAATTTAAGTCCAAGCTATTTAATCATAAAACTTATAAAAGTGTAAAAGGATCTTCCTTAAACTCGTAAAAAATAATAAATTAAAAACTCACCACCGATTAATATATAATAATCCATTTTGAAGCTGTGTAAAGAAAATCAAGTTGTTGAATAAAATTGACGTGCAATTTGGCAACGTTGCATGAGGACGTCAATTTGATGGGAAACCAACTCACTGAATATTTTAAATTCCAACAAGGGTACCATCATGATAACATACGAAAAATGAAGTCAAATCACTTTTAATTTCCAACTTCCGTTTAAGGGCGATGGATCCAGACCATAACCTCAAAATTGAATTGTCACATTTTACTCCAAAAATATTAGAATCACATCTTTGTTAAATAATTAGGGTCTAACCCTGTTTGGGATAAAGTCTGTGTTCGGAGAAAAAAATCAGCTAATTTCAATAATTTTTATGTAAAACGATTTTTTCGAATGCTCGGGTCAGAATCAAATAAAATCGTTTTACACAAAAAGTATCGAAATTAGCCAATTTTTCACCCCGAATAGATTTGATTCAAAACAGGAGTAGGTCACAAGTATCTTATAAAGATGTAATTCTAGTATTTATGGAGTAGAATGAGGCATAATTATGGTACAATGAGAAATGTGATCTTTTTTAGAAATTTCATATAATTTGCAATTAGAAGCTTGCATTAATTAAGCTTGAAAATCAAAATATTCACAGTTGCTGAACTTTAACCAGAGAATATATTCAAATTGTCTTATTTAGAATAAATCTGTTAGAATTAATCTTATTCATATCATAAAAGGATTCCGATTTGTATTTCTACATTACTGAACATTTGAGATTAAAACTGCTCAATTTACAAAAAAATTATTATTTCATTTTGAATGCTTTGAATTTAAAGAGCTTTGTTTTAAATGACCTTAACCTGTAGTTTAGTTTAGGATGCTTCAAATAAAAAAAATTCTAATTTGCATGATTGAAGTTTTTAATATTAATGACCGGGAAAAGATTCTTTATAGCCGGAAAATCATTATCATTTTTTTCATAGATCTTAATGGCCACCTTGATTATTCAACAAAACCTTAATAAACTTTTCTTTGTTGTTTTTTTTTGAATTTTATAAATTACCTAATATTATTAAATGATGGCGCTTGTCAAATGAATATAAAAATTATATACAGTAGTTAATTTCTTTCTGATTTTAATTTAAATGAAAAATTATAACACGATTATTGTAATAATATTCAATGTGTGTCTTATTTCATACCTTCTTGGGTGAAGTCAAGTGGGGTTTCAGAGAATATTTGAAGAAGCAACTTATAGTACAGTAAAATTATGATTTCTGAAAGACCAAATTGCTTGTAGACACCCTTTTCTAAAACCTGAAACCCTTCGGTCTCCAAATGCTGTGAATTTTGTGTTACTAATATAAAATGGAAAAATGATACATTTTTTCAAGATATTTGTGTGGATTGTTGCTTTCGGTGAAGAAATGCCGAAAACTGGGTATGAAGTGATACGTAGAGAATGAAATAATATATTACATATTGTTATATATTGGATAATTGGCGTCAAGTTTATCCTTCTGAAATGTTTATATTTCATAAATCAGTTTGAGAATAGAAATTAATTTCCTAAAACCGTTAGAACTGATACCATATAACAGTGATTTGTTTCAGTGACGTATTTTTTTTACTGATTTAAATTTAGAGAGTAAGAAAATCCAGGTTTTAAGTATAAAATTACAAAATATGTTAAAATAATTGGAAACGGATTCCACATTGTTTCACCTTTGAATAAGAATAGCCAAATAAATACTACTAAAAAAGCATTCAAATAATGATTAGTACCATACAAATTTTGTACTTAATTTTTCATTGGGAAAACTTTCTTTGCAAATAGAGGACAGTGTTTTAATACAAATTCACGTTATCCTATGAAAATGGAAGAAACGGAAATTTTAGGAAAAATGGAAATTTGAAGTTGATCAACGAAAAGTGAGTTTGATTCTTTGCAAAATGTTTTGAAATAGAACTAGTTTTTGGAGAAAGTGTACGTATACACTGTCGGTACTGGTAAAAAAAGTGTCAGTATCGGTAAAAAAAAAACTTACCGGTATCGACAATTTCTTTACCGGTTATTTGGAAAGAGTATTTGAGCATACCGAAGGGGCTGTTAGGAATTTTAGTGTAAGGTTATGTGATTTAAGAGTTATTTTGATAGTTTTGTCTTTTAAACGCTTTAGATGGAACGTTTTATGTATATATCGTACTTTATCGTCGATTTATGACTCAGGAAAATTAACGTCACAGAAATGATTGAAGTCACGCACCTACCCCTTTCCAATGTCTCGTGGGGGTGGAAAGGTACCCATGTGACTGATCACATAATTAATTCAAGTCACACCCTTACTCCTCTCTAATGTCTCGTGGTTGAAAGCACCCTCGTGACTGGTCACAAAAATAATTGAAGCCACATCCTTGCCCCTTTCCAGTGTCTCGTAGAGGCGGAAAGGCACCCCTGTGACTGGTCACATAGTTCATTTAAGTCACACCCCTACCCCTTTCCAATGTCTCGTGGTTTAAAGCACCCTCGTGACCGGTCACAAAAATAATTGAAGTCGCATCCCTGCCCCTTTCCAGTGTCTCGTGGAGGCGGAAAGGTACCCCTGTGACTGGTCACATAGTTAATTTGAGTCACACCCCTACCCCTTTCCAATGCCTCGTGGGGAGGGGGCAAAGCAACTCTGTGACTGGTCACAGAAATACAATGAGTCATAACCCTACCCCTTTCCAATAAATCGTGGTGATGCGGAGAAAAATCCTTGTGGCTTGTCACAGAAATAATAAAAGTCATACCTCTACATCTTTACAATTACTCGTAGTGGGACAAAAAGGCATCCCTGTGGCTGGTCTCGAAAATAATTTAAGTCACAGCTCCAGTTTATTTGCACTGTCATTTCGTCACCATTATCCCCCATTATGATTGTCCAGTACGCAGTATTTCTGTGATTTTTAATATTTTGCTCGATTTCCTCGAAAAAAATCAATCAAATTCAATTTTCCTGCGAAAAATTCTATTGGATTACGCATTCAAAATTTGTTGTCACGGATATCGTACTCCTGTCTGCTTACTCACACTTCTAACGATTTCTAGTCTTCCTTGGTAAGATAGATTCTAAAAGGGTTGGGGAGGCAGGAAGAGTAAATTCAGTCACAATTCTCAACCTCTCCAGGATCCTGCCTGCTCTCTAAATTTCTTGGTGTGAATACTTCACTCGAAACTTGAACTGAATATTTCACTCGGAACTTGGAGTGAATACTCTCCTCACTCTATAAGAATCAAGTGATCACTCGAATAGAGTGAAGGGGTTCACTCTTACCGCTCGAGTGAACATTCTCACTCTAAATTTTAAAGTGATTGCCCCGCTCTATCCATTAAGAGTAAACTTTTCACTCGAAAACATAGAGTGAATTTTTCACTTGGAATCTAGAGTAAAAACATAGAACTACTATCGGCGAGAAAATTCGAATCCTCTGGCTTTGATTTTAAGAAAGTAAGTGAAGAAAAAATGGTAGCTCAATGAATAAAGGATCATTTTAAAGGTCAAAATGTTGTACGTTAGTGAGC
>JAUMHM010000016.1:40641441-40662479 GCA_032362435.1 Melikaiella ostensackeni | reverse complement strand
ACTTAGTGGAACAGTGTCCTTCAAATTTGGTGCCCCCCAAAACTTGGTGCCCTAGGCGATCGCGTAGTTCGCGTTATGGTAGAGCCGGCCCTGGCTTTTCTAAGAGGATATAATTTCGTATATTTCGCAAACGTGTCAATCATCGCAAGCATATACTCATATCTATATTTTGTCTTTGTCAATGGTCCAAAAAAATGCATCGATATGAGTCCTAGAGGGCCTTGTAATAATACAGGCTCTTGTACTGCTTGTGAAGCCTCTGTTAGAATTTTATTAATGTGGCACGATTCACAAGTGGCAATTATTTGACTCGTAATTTTTGTCATTCGTGGGAATTAAAATGACTCCCGTAGTATCTTGAAGGTTTTCTCTTCACCAGAATACCCGTAAGACACGTGACCTTCCCACATGAGCATTTTTGCTAGTTTGCATCGCACATATATTTGGTGTGTGTGATCGTCGCAATGATATAAGGTGTCATTTAATATCTTGAATCGCGTCTTTTTGCCTGGATTTTCTTGCAAGTCCTTTTCTAATAGTTGAGTCTTCTTGTCTATTTTTTGCTATTATGGGATGTTGCGGATCTATTGCTCGACTTCCTGTGCCCATTCATAATTCAGAGCGTTGATAACGACTCGGGTTTCACCTCCATTTTTCTTCTAACTTTCTTCGTCGTGAAATCTGCTCAATACGTCCTCCATTACGTTATCTTACAAGTGCATAATTTATTGTATCCGTTTCGAGATAATAACTTTTCCGCGGGTCTGGAAAGTAGAGCATGATGGCAGCACCGAATAATTGTTTAATTTTATCAAAGCTCTGCTGTGCCTCGTGGTCCCATTTCCAAGCTACACCCTTTTTTATCAATTTCAATAGTGGAACAGTTTCAGCGGCGTGTTTATCGCTGAACTTCGAGTAGAAATTAATGAGCCCTAAGAAGCCTCGGAGCCTTTTCACATTTTTTGGTGCTGGAAAATCATGTATGCTACTGATTTTTTCAGAATCCGGTTCGATTCCTTTGGTAGTTAGAATAAATCCAAGAAACTTTGTTTCCTTTTTGAAGAAATGTGATTTGCTAAAATTTACCGTGAGGTTGTTTTCTTCAAGCCTTCCCAAGATCTCATTCCAATGTCAAGATTTGACATGATGTTTATTCTAAGGCATTTTTGGATAATACTTCTGCTGGCTCTCGACACTTCCAGTCTTTAATTAGGATGTCATTCAACTTCCTGGCGACGAGGCACAGGCGGTTGGACCCATCTTTTTTTACAACAAGTAAAACGGGATTAATATAAGAACAATTCGATCTCTGTATAATCCCGAGGCTTAGCATCCTTTACACCTATTCGTCTGCCTTCTCCTTTTGTGCCATAGGGATGGGGTAACTACGTCCAATGAATGGCTGTTCTTCTCTCACCTTGAGTACGTGCTGATAATTCATCAGTAGTCCTGGTTCTCATCGAAATACTTGTCAATGTTTCCATTATATTTATCCGAGCTTCGTCCTTTCAAGTCCTAAGAGATTTTGACCTTCATGAATTTTATCACGTACCTCATTTTGCGTGATATTCAATAGCAATTTTCCTCCTCGGTTGTGAGTTCCTCTCTTTCTTCAGTATTCTGAAATTTTGTCATACCTGCCATGGATGATCCTATGATGCTGATATTGTATTGTTTCCCTCCATTCTTTTTGCTTTCGTCTTGGATTATTCGTATTGCAGGTTGTCCCTCCAAGTATGGGAAAGTTAAAGTTTTTGTGTCGAGGTCGATATTAGTTCTGTGCTTATCGAGCACATCAATTCATATAATGCAGGTGCGTGATAGTCGTGGCACGACTGAAAACGCAAGCTGCATTAGCGCATTCACGTCAGCATGAATTTGACGGTTTAAGCGGACTGCTTTGCCCCCCATGGGCCCCGCTACTGCCACACCTGCTAATGGTAGGCTCGGATAGCGGCTGAATCTCTCGGTTGTTGTTGATTGTCGGTGCCACGTAAATATTGCTATTTCTTCCTTCTATTGACGCGGCTCTTGTTCGTTTCCCGCCTCTTGTGGCGATTCTTTGAGCGAGTGACTCGCACTCACTCCCTCCTGTGGCGACTCTAGCTCCAAGTGTAGCACCTTGCACAGAGGCTGATTGGGCGGTTGCCGCCCCGAGTTTCCTTCATACGGGGCTCGTTGCCCCCCAGAATTTGTATTGGATCTCAATCCTATGTTTCCACCTGCTCTTCCATCATTTCGTTGGGAGGTCCAATTATTGTTTTTGTTATTTTGGAATCAACGATAATTATTCCCTTACTCCGGGGCCGGTACCAGTTCACTGACTGCACCAAATATTCGAGTGGCGTACTCCGCTCTTGACTCATCCTTTTCAGGTTGGACGATTCCAAATTTCAATTTCTTTCGGATGTCACGTTGCGTATGTTCGCTTCAGAAACGTTGTTGGAACTCCACTGCAAACGTGTTAACATCAGTGACATTGTCTATGACTACGAGTCACCAGTAGTTGGGTGGGCCCAATAGAGATTTCTCAATGAGGTACTCGGCATCGCACACTCGGGGGCGTACCACCTCCCAATATTGCTTAAGTTGCCGTATGTATTTCATGGGGTTACCCTTCCCATTAAATTCTGGCAACACATATTTTATATTGGGCTTGGCGTTTGCTGCAGGGTGGCTCAATCTTGCGTTCAGGTCGTCCGTGATACGCTCAGCTACTTTGGCATGGGCGGTTTCCAAACGGTTGATTTGAGCTTGCATCCTATTTTCTCGCTCCTCTAAGCTCTGTGTCATGTTGGTCGTCGCTTCCAGTGAACGGCTAATGTCAGTTTCCAGTGCCGTAAACTTGGCCTGCAGGACTCTGTCCTTTTCTGTCATCTGCTGATGCCGATGTCTTTTTTCCTCTTCGAGTATTCTCTTGGTCCTTCTCTCGAGCTCCTTGAGTCTTTGATTGAAAAGAATCCACATTCGTTCGGAGTTTGACTCAGGTGTTGATTGTGGAATCACAGGATTGTCCATGTTTTCAATTGTGACGTTTTGAATTGTTACATCTGAATCCCCTTGCTCACTATTTTCTTCACTAGACAATTTCTTCATTGCTTTTGAAGAACGGAGATTCGTTCTACTCATTTGGTCTTAATTTTTATTGAAATGTTCACAAAAGAGAAGAGAATGCTATTACTGTTTTATTAATAAACACAATTTGAGATATTAGTTTATAAATTGTCACGATAAAATATGGTTTTTTTTTATTCACTTGTGGTCTTTTTATTCAATTTTGTCCCTTATGAGATGCACTTTCATTCTCGCTTACAATTTCTCGCTCTTGTAACCACTTGTCTAGTTCGGCCATACCTTGAGGAGCATTTTCCTGACTCGAAGATGGTGACAAGTATACTTTTTTAAAACTTTCATTTTCTTTAAAGAAAGCTTCTATAAGTTGATTTCTATAAATTTCGCATCATGAGATAAAAGAAAGAACCTTATTTCTTTTTTAACTCTCTATGCCCCACGTTGGGCGCCAATTGTAACTGCCAACTTTTAGCCGTTAATTTAATTATAAAATAATTACTCATGTAATTAATTTATTTCGATATTTATTCAACAATATACGTAAATAAGAGGGATTTCATGCGAGAAGAAATGAGATTCTGTTTCCATTGAAATATTTATTCTAGAGAGCCTGAGCTAAGTGAGTAATACAAAGGTATCCCTATTTTCTATTCTAATTTGCAACGCTGATGAAATAAATTTTAATTAGAAATGTCAATTTACTTTCTATGTATATGAAAACTGGCCGACGGCAGTCTCTTTTTCGTTTTATATACACGTAAAATCTGAACCCCTATATGCACAATGGGCATTTGTCTCGTATCATTCTATCTCTTTATTTTCATTACGTTTTCTTTGAACTTTCTTTCTATTTATTACAAATGACACAAGCCGAAAATCAAATCTTTACACACAATTTTTAAATGCTTATTCTCAGAACGATTTCATATAGAAATGAGGAACATCTAGCGAATCTCTCCTTTTCGTTTTCTATAATTTAGAGAAAAGATTTTAATCCAAAAAAATCATTCCATCGACCAAATGGCATAGTAAATTTTGGGTCTGCTCTTCTATGATTTCCGGAACGACAAGAAACGAATTTTATTTTAGCCACAACAGGTGAAAAGTGGATATTCTGTAGGTGAAAAGTAGGATTCACTGATATACGAGCAATAATGATAATCCTCTAAGGATATTTTAATTCTATTCAAATATTTGGTAGTCGCTCTTCAAAAATGACAGACAGCTTGTGTCGCAAAGTAAAGACCAATTTAGAGATAGTTTTTTTTTTAAACCAGATGAAGGAATAAATTTTTAGTCTGCTTTTAAAGGACAATCGCCTTTTTAGAAGAATTTTGGCAGAATTGGAAAGTTTCCGAGACTCACAATTTTCTCCTCTTTGGAGAGATGTATGGGACAAGGATGAAGGATGAATCCACCAGCTTCTCCCAAGGTACTCTTCCTTGATCCTTGCAGTACGCCCGCAAGAAACTAGCTAGCCGTTTATGGCTGCGCAGCATGTTTTATGAGCCGCGTTGCGTGTCGTCTTCCCGTTATTCGCGATTGTGGGACTAGTGGAAGGATATGGAGTCTGCGCTATAGTTTTTCTCCTAAGTGATGCAACTTTCTGTAGTGCTCACTCAGGAGATTGTCTTTTTCCCTAAAAACAGGCTAAGCCCTGTAACTCACAGGTTACAATATACAAAATATGTGAATGAAGGGTACCACGGCATAACCATGTAAGTGTTCTTTTTTTCGAAACACTTTTTGTTGGCTTCAAAATTCTCTATAATTCCACTGCATATTGTGGTAAAAGGATATGTTTGAATTTGAATCGAAAGTTGGTAATATGCGACATATGGACTTTCATAACAGCCTTTAGCACCATGGCATTTTCTGTTCAAAATGTTCTAGAGGTCGTATTTCTTAACTGATCTTAAACTTTCTGGATGAAACAGGCATCTGCTACATTTTCTGTGTTTGAATGCCTACTTTTACTGATTTCGTCGTTAAATTATGTGAAATGAGTAACTAGTGGCGATTAAAAACTAAACAAAAACAATTGTCATTATTATAAACAATTTAATAAAACTAAATTATTTCGAATTTAAAGGACATACACAAATTTTCTTTTTCCCGAGATCATTTAATCTCAAGAATAATATCATGACTCAAGAGATTGTCATCAAACAATAATTGCTGTTGTTGTAAGGAACTGCTATAAATAAAATCACTTATTTCGCAATTTTGCAATCAGAAAATTTTCGTTTAGTGTAAAATTACTACTTTTCATTTCAAGAAAAATATCATCACACAGATCATTGACATCAAACGACACATAGTGGTTAGGGCTGCAGATGAATTTTGACTAGCATTTTCTGGGAAAGTATTAAAAATTTCCTTTAGCAATTTTTAAAATTTTAAAAATGGGTCTTTTATAGTAAGACGTTTTTCATTTGCACCCAGTAAAGAGTTTCTTGAATTGAAACAAAATTTCTTTGAATCAAAGAAATTTGTGCATTACTATGCAGTGAAAGAAAAGTTTCTTTAGGTTAAAGAAAAATGTCTTCAAGCTAAAAAAAGGCATGGTAGGATAAGCATGTATGTGCTGCCCCTGCTAGGTTCTAGTTGAGATTTTTCAAATAAGTTAACATTAATGTAAGATTTGATTTTCACCAAAGATTCTATCTGGAAACAATTTTTTATGGGAGTTATGAGAGTAAAAAGAAGAATAGAAAAACAGTTCTTTTCGAGAATGGCCTAACCTATTTTGATGAAAATAATATATGTTATGGCTTTGAATGCCTCAATGCTATATACATGTCCAAGTTTCAAAACGATCGAAGGGGTAGTACATAGTTAACAAAATTGATAATCTTGAGCGCGTCACGTGGGGTGTGTGGTGCGCTCTACAGTGGGGTGGCTAAAAAAAAAATGTTCTAATTTTGTTGACAGTATACACCAGTTTTGTGAGGTTCCTGAAAAAATTGACTATCAAAAATATGACGTATGTATTGATTTTTCATTTTAACCCACTCACCCCCTTCCAGCATGTTCCAAAAACCACCTTCTAAACGTCAATCCAGTATTTTACGGTACATTAATCGTATTTATTACTTTTTTGTAGTTTTTTTTGCAGATAATCTTTAATGAAGAAACTGAAAAGTTTCATATATTTGTTTATCATTTATTAATTTTTTGAACAATGTTCATCTGTTTAAACAATTATTTTTTCACATTTTATCGCAAATTATTGGTATTCTGATAATTACATGAACTAATTAGGTAATATAGAAAATCAATACGATTGACTCACTTCGTTTTTAATTGTTTCAACAATTTGTATGGTTCAAATGTAACTTTTGACCGGAATAAGGCAGAAGAATGAAGTTTTTTTGCACATTTTCCAACAAACTCTATCAAGTTCTTGTATGTCTTGTAAATTTACCACGCATCTAATTTTTAAAACAATTTGAATTTGTTTAAAAAATTTTTGTTGAGAAAATATGAAAAGTTTACACCTACACGTACTGATTTTCAATTTTAACTAATTAGTGCATTTCATTCAGGAAAAGAAAAACTTTGTTTTATAAAAAAAGTGTTCGGACAAATAAAAATGGTTTGAATAATTATGGGTAAGTAACTAAGAGTGTCGAATGAGAGAAGCTTATAAAATTTGTTGCGAAATTCACAAAAAAAAACTATATACTCTTCTGCCTTTTTCCGGTCAAAAGTTACATTAAATCAGAAAAATTGTTCAAACTATTGAAAACAAAGTGAATCGATCGTGTTGATTATCGTTTTAAACCAATTAGTTCATGTTACTGAGAGATGATGTGAACTTTTCATAATCTGCCAACAAAAATGGTTTAAACAAATTGAAATTGTTCAAAAAATTATGTAAGCGGCAAAACTACAAGTAATGCTAGAACTCGATGAAGTTTGTTAAAAAATGTGCAAAACTCTTCATTTTTCTGCCTTATTTCGGACAAAAGTTACATTTATACCTTAAAAATTGTTTGAACAAATGAAAATAGTTTAAACAATTAATAATTAATAAACGAATACGTGATATTTTTCAGTTTGAACATTAAAGATGATCTGTAAAGAAAACTACAAAAAAGTAGTATATACGGCTAATATACCCTAAAATACTTGATCCACGTTTAGTGGTTGGTTTTTGGGGCATGCTGGAAGGGAGTGAGGTGGTCAAAATAAAAAGTCAATGCATGCGTCGTATTTGGGATGGTCACTTTTTTTGGGAACCTCACAAAACTGATGGGTACTGTTAACAAAATTCGAACTTTGCTTTTTTTAGTCACCCTACTGAACAGCGCACTACACACCCAACGTGACCCGCTTAAGATCTTCATTTTTTTAAAAACTATTACTTCCCTTTTCGATCTTTTTGAAAATCAGATAGGCTATTGTAGATTACTTAAAGATGATTTAGGAAGGAAATAATGATTGTGCCTCAAGTGCATACAATAAAAAAAATTCAAACAAATGTTTTTCGTTTTTTCTTCCTATCCCCATAACTTTCATGAAAAATTTTGTTTAAATATAATCTTGCGGGAAAATTACGCTTACGTCAATGTCAACTCATTGTAAAAATCTCAGCTAGATTGTAGCGGGGACAGCACACTTATACTTATGCTGCTATGCCTTTTCTTGGTTACTTTCTTACATTCTTATCATTTATGATAGATGTCTGTTCATAGTCTGAAGACGCGATAACTTTCGAAGGACTTTTCTAATCAGAATTTCCTTTGGTATACTTTTTTGTGGTCCAGAAGTACAGGTCAAGTTCGTCAGCTAGCCGACTACCGTCAATATGTATGGTTTTAACCATGAATTACTGCGAATAAAAATTAATGCTAAATAAGGAATAAAATAATAAATATTAAAATAATAATGAAGACTACGATTCGTACTTTATTTTGCAATAGCTGAATGAGTAGTCCCGGACTTAGGTACAGAAATTAACATAACATACATTTGATATATAATAGAGTTCAACATAATTTAGAAAATTTCGCGTTTTGTACATACTTTAATCGAGTGCGAAGCGCGAGACATGTGATGAGAATGCATTCGTTATAGCCGAAGGAGCTTTGACAAAAGGGGATCCATAATTCCCAAATTACAGTTGCCAAAAATTTATTTCAATTCATGAAAAATTTGTTTGTGTCAATGATTATATTATTTGGTCCAACAAAATAATTAACTAAAATATGCATAGCTTTCATCTATTCTAACTGGAGCATTTATAAGGAATAACAAATATTATTATTACAATCAAAAATTTATTTTTGCTAAAGATAAGGATAGTTTAAAATACCTATATTTTTATCATCTTATTCATGAAGCTGGATGAAGTTTTACGCATTGTACCTATATCCATTTTTTGGAATAACATGTTAAAAGCTTTGATTTCCAAAAAACGTTTTGGTATAAACTGCAAAAGCCTTCCCATGGAGAGTAAAGAGGTATCAAATAAGCATTTCTCTGCTGAGAACTGATACTGAATTTGGTTTTTGGCGTGCTTATAAACACAGAATGATTAATTTCTATTGTGAAAAAAGTTCCATGTACAATCAGCCACTTCGCGATTTCTGGCAAAGCTACTAAGCCTCTTATCGTTTTATTCGTAGGCAGCTTTGTATGATTTGTCACGATACCACAAAATATCGTTACTCTTTCAAAATAAGTTCAATCTTTATAGGGAAAAATGTGAGGCATTACCTTGGAAATAATTTCTAATGATTTCCTTCATTTTCAAAATTTTAGTTAAAATAATTGACGATCAACTTAAGAATTCATAATATCATTTAAAAGCGTAGCCGTACAGAAATACAGCAAATTAAATTAATTATTAGTTTCAGGTGCTTAAACTTCCTACTAGAGTTATTGAAGTATAAATTTGAAATAATAGGAATAATACAATCTTAATTTATAAGTTCGATGAGTTAAACTACGTACCATTAAATGAACAGATTTTTATAAATATAATGGAATTTTTAAGTTAATAGTGACTACGAGTAAGAAAAAGGTTTAGGTGTTAAAATAAAATTTTACAGCGCGGAAAAAATCAATGCTTCAACAGTATCAATTTCACATAAAAGTAAGGTTTAGTTGGTTAGGTTTTGACTATGTTTTGACTTATGAATTTAGAAAATCTTTTTTTTTCGCAAGAAATAGTTTTCTTCGTTTAACTTAAATTAAAAATTAAAAAAAATTTTTTTGTAAATTAAAAATTTATTTAAATTAAATTAAATTTAAATCTTCTTCATTTAGATTAAATTAATTATTTCTTCAATCTTTTTCAGTACTTAATTCAAATCAAAATAATACTTTCTTTAATCAAAGAAATATTATCAACCAAACAATTAATTTAATTCAAAGAAAAAGAAAAACGTCATTATTCAAAATGAAACAAATTTTTTTTCTGAATTAATGCAAAGACGTGGAGGAAACGATTTCCTAAATTAAAAAAAAAAACTTTTCTTTGGGTGTGCATAATTTCAGTTTGATGCAACAACATGAGGGATTCCTTGACTCGACACACTCGATTGATCTATAATATTAATACATTTTAATGAAGAATAAAGAAGTTATGATCATTTGTAATATGTGAAAATTTTGTTCTTTACATAAAAACTTTTCACATTAACGTAGTTCAAAGTTGATGTACGAATAGAAAAGACTCTTTGATTCAAGATGAATTGATTGAGATATTTGAATTTCTTATTTTGTACTTCCTCCACGACGAAGCAAATATATTTGCTAATTATTCATAATGAGGAAGCAAAATGCTCACTAAATGAGCACCATTATTGTTATATTTCTTTTTTTCTCCTTTTTTCTTTGGTAAACCCGGTGTTTTATCATCAATCACGGACTAAGTCAAGTGCCTAATGAGATGAAGATGTTAAAAATTCACCATTCACCAAATATTGGATGCCTTTTTGTCCACTTTATGTTAATCTTAACGTTTTGGGGAGCTCGCCGTTGATAGCTTTTTGTCTCCATTGCGTTTCTAATTCCTCTATAGTTTCTTCCCTAATTTCCAAGACTTCCGCTGAGGACAATTCGAAGGGCATGTAATCAAGATCTGCTTCACAGATGGTGTTGTAGAGCGCAACATCTTGTTTCTTGTTAAAATAGTCTTGCAACTGCATAGCTTGTGATATACACAGTTACTAGACATCTACAACGGCTCGATCCCCTTTATGTCGTGGTGGAACTACCCATTCAATCGTTGGATTACTGTGATGCATTAAGTGATGGGTCATTTCAACGCGGATGGTTCTGTTTATCCTTTCAAGGTCGGTTTTTGACCATTTGGTGAGCCTAAAAGAGTACGTGAGGATAGGGATGGCATAGGTGTTAATAGCCCTGATTTTATTAGCCGAATTGGGAGAACTCTTCAGAACCAATCTGAGTCTTGTAGTGAAGGCAGTCATGTGGCTTTTCTTAACTATCGTATACTGAATACCCTTAGACTCAAGAATACCACATATTTACATGACTCATCCTCAACCATTGCCTCGATGTGATCCTCGTTTTCCTCCTCTAATTCTGCAGTCCCTAGTTCTCCCCTGATTACATGTACTGTTCTGGATTTATCTAGTCCAAGTTCAATGTGGAAATCATTCGAAAACTGCTTCGTGCCATAGATCACTCTCTGTAGTTTCTGGTTCGAACTATCTTACAGTTTTAGGTCATCCATGTACAGAAGATGGGTCAGTTGTGACCATCCTCGTTATCATGTACTCTGAACCCATGAGGCATGCTATTTAGTGTTTTGCTCAATGGATTCAATGCTAAGCAGAACCACAATGCACTAAGGGAATCTCCTTGAAAGATACTAGTCTTAATGTGAATTAATTCAGTTATCCTTGGTTGCCCGTAATCAAAATACTTGATTCTTGTTCGCCAAACCATCATCGCACGATGTAAGAAGTAGATGATATATGGGCAGATCTTGTAAACTTTTAAAACTTCAAGCAAATAGTCATGTGGTACTGAAGAGAACGCTTGCTCGTAGTCAATATAAGCCAGGTGCAAGTTTCCTTGATGCTTTCTAACTTGCGTCATGGCCACAGCGTCAATGGTGACCAAATGTTTTCTGCCGCGCGAGTTTTTGCAACATCCTTTTTGTTTCTCTGTTAGGAAGTTATTCTCGTTGCAATAAGGGTAAGTCTTATCTGCAATTACAGCTGTAAGGCACTTATACATCGTTGGGAGATAGGCTATTGGTCGAAATTTAGATGGTTTTTGAGCGTATGCTTTTTTAGAAAGCATACGCGTGTTATCTTTGAGCATAAAGCCTGGCATTAGATATGGTTATTTGATTATCTTTTGGGAACGCCTTGACAACGCAGAATGCACACTCGTCAGGTACTTATACCAGAAATTGTGCACCAGGTCCGGACCTGGGGCTTTCCAGTTACTTGCTCTTTTCAAAATCGCTGAGACGTCTGAGTCTGTGATGATGATAGGCTCTATTACAGGGTTATTGCTTGTGCTTTGTTTCTTAAGTTTTCACCACGCAGCTCATAAATTGCCTCTTTTTGCTTTTCCCCAAACACCCGACCAGTAGTTAGCCATATCTTTCAATTGAGGAACTTCGGTGTCTTGCTGGATATTTTGCTCTTTACTTAGTTCACGATAGAACCTTCTTTCATCTAACTCAAAGGTTCGATTTTGCTGTTTTCTTGCACTACTTTTACTGTACCGACGCAGTCTAGCAGTGAGAACATCAAGTCTCTGCCGTTGGGAGTCTATAATTTTGTTAGTAACATGACGTGTCAGCTGTCTGGTTCTTTTTCCTTCCTTATATTGTGTTAATCGACCCAATTTGCTCCTTACTTTGCTGAAATCTATATCTAACCTGATTTTCCATGGTGGACCTAGCTCCCTTCCTAGGGCAAAGACTGCATTTGTAGGCCTAGTTCTACGGCCCAACGTTTTAACGACTGCCAACATCCCACAATACACAAGAGTTTGTCCTTGTAACGTAGTTAGTTCTACATACAAATACATTAGCAAAACTTTGTTGTTTAGGTATCCTATCAGTGCATGTAGATCCCTCGTAACGAAAATATGATATGATATGTGCATATCTTATCATGTCCAATTGTGAACTGTACTTGTATTTTAACCAAAATCTTTGTTTTAATTTTTGAAATTTTATAATTTTTACAGATGCTTATGTGTTATTGTATCTGCTTCAGATATTCTCATATCTACTCTATTTTTGAATTTACTAAATATTCTGTAAATATTATCAAAATGTCATCTTGGTATTTATAAAAACTAAATAATTTTGCCAGAAATAGTTATTTTCCAAATCATGATTTTAAAGGCTGACACTATCTGAATGAATTTCATGAAGTGCTTTGAAAATTTTCTAACATGTGTCTTACAAGAGGTTGGGGTTTCGACGATATTGCACATATCTCATCATATGCAGATATTATAAGATATGGCAGAGAATGCCTTTGTGTTGGTTCTACATCCCAAACTCTAGTACAGCTTGACCAAAATTCCTTTCAAAGTGCAGCAATTTTTGTGTGATCTCGCTGCTTACATTAACTGGAACCTTAGTGTCCGGATACGGTTCTAGTGGATCCGGTATTTGTTCTTCATCATCCCTAGCACCTATGACTTCAGCTTCAATCGCTTCTTTATTATCCACACCTTCCATAGGGATCTCATCAATAGGAAGCTGTCACTCCACTTGCATTTTGATAGTATCTATTTCAAACGTTGAGACCAATTCATTGATAGATATCGAGCGTTTTGGGTCCACTAGATTCTGTTTCTTTGTTCTTGTGGCTAAATACGGGTACATAAGTAAGAAGACACGACGATGTTCTCTCCTCACGCTTTGCCGAATATTTTCTGCTAATTAATAAAGGCGCATAACATCTCTGTTCAGACGGTATGTGCATTTCAATCGCCTTCTTGGTTGCTGAATCTCTGCTACTGCTTCTGGTTCAATCAGTCCATCGACGTTTTCTCCCGCCGACTCAATCTGTCGTTTAATGTCCATTGCTTGGTCCTCTGAAATAATTAGATTATTTCTTAAATCCTTAACTTTAGTGATAAGATCTTTAACTGCAACTTCCTGCATATTGGGATGCTTCGCAGTGAGCTTCATTCTAAAATTGTGTCCTTCTTCGCAGTTAGTTTCAAACTTCGCGCTTTCATAATAATGACGCATTAATTCTGCTATCACTGTTGTATTCCAGGTAATGCTCTTTCACGGTATTCCTGTTGAGGTGGTTAGCTGCAAATCGCTAACGCTAGCCAAAGCATCCGCAGCAGGTACAGTTTATGTTCCACTATTTGCCGTTTGTCGCAGTTGTTCTTACTGGCCAGATTGTTGATCGATGAGATCTACCTGACTGTCACGCAGCTCACCATCACTACCATCCCGCATGCTGTGGCCTCTAACGGTGGCTCTAGGAGCGCCCTGACGATCCTTGAGAAGCGACCATCGTTTCAATATATTTAAGAAATTAACCATTTTTTGTGGGTTTTGGTGTTACTTTTAGTCCCTTTCCTCTCCGTTCTCCGCCTGTTTGGCATAGGAATTCCTGTCAGTAGCAATGCTACCGCCAACATAGCCGTCAAAGTCATAAGAGGAAAGCTCAAGCTCTACTGTGACGCAAACGCAAGAACAACTTCGGTGGGGCTATTATTATTATTATCACTGGACAGGGGCATTTAGGTCCTGTATCACTGAGGTTATCTATATGTCACCTATTGTACTGTACCCTTGAATCTCTTCCTCCCTCATGATGCCGGTTCCTGACATAAAAGCGTTCATCACCGCGTAGGTAATGTTTTCGAAATCATCTGGTTCACAGACATTATCTCCTAATTCTTGACTCTGAGGTTCATGAGCAAATCACAATAGCATAACTGTGATGCGCTATTTCCTCACGGAAGCCACATTTTTGGCGGCGAGTGTGACTGTCGATTTTTATGTTACTCAGGTGCTTCTTTAAGCGGCAGTGGCCCGTGAGCATTTACACCACTACTTTTATCTGCTTTCTTTCCAAGTTCAGGAGTTTTCAAGACATTCCTAAACATACTTTTTTCATAAACTCCTCAGAGTGTATCATTCCTCTAGCAATCTTCCAGTATTTCATGTGTTTCTTTAGGAGCCACTTTTAAATTGCATACTCAGCTGAAGCACACGAGGCGTTCGCGAACCTCCTCTGAACAGGCCTTGCCGGCCATGATTTCAACTTGAAATACGGTAGGGAATTTACCTAGTGCCATTATTACTTCGGCACTAGGTCTCATCCCAAATATTTCAGCCTCAGAGCCAAGAGTGTCTTCAAAATCATCTGTGTACCAGACGAGCCCTCCCGTTGTAAATAAATCACTTCTCCTCTGTTCATCGTGTCAATCTTCTCTTTTTGGGGAGATCAGCTTAAAGGGTTTCATGAACGAGTATTTTTCAAGTATCTTATCAGAGTGCATAGAAAAGATTTCATCCCCTGTTAATACACTTTTCTCTGCATTCGACATTTTCATGACCCTCCCTTAGGGAAAGTCTGTACGCCTCCGCTGCAGATAAAAGACCCTCAGTAGACTTTTCAGATGACTCCCGGAGCTAACCAAACTAGTTCTTTGCACCCAGATCAATAAGGCATAAGTTATAATCGGTCTAATGATTATCGAATATAACCAATAATCTACCTTGGGTTTGAGCTCCTAGCTTTTCCGAGTGGGCCTCTGCAAGCCCAGAAGGCTGCTTTGACTTTTTTTACTACCGCATCAGCATGCAGTTTCCAAGTTAGTTTAGGGTAAAAAATGACGCCTATATACATAGCTGACGTGAAGAAGTCGACCTTTTTGCAATAGAACTTAGGTTTCTTGAGATCGGGCAGTTTCCTGCATCTCGTAAAGGCCTTGAGTTCAGTTTCATCCGGGTTAACAGGTAGGCCATGGTCGTTGCACCAATACTCAACAATGTTGATAGCATTTCGCACGAGTTTAATTAAAATGTCCTCATGTTTACGTGCTACCGGGATAGCAAGGTCATCTACATAACCTTGTGTGTAAGAACCTGGTTCGTTTAACCAGTAAATCAAATAATCGATACCAAGTGCCCACAGGGTAAAAGATAAAACTTTCCCCTGCTGACATCCCTTTTTTACCTTCGCTCTCACGTGCAGCCGTGGAACAACATTGGACAATCCTGTCGCACAGGATTGATTGATTATCGTACTCACATTTTAGACTATTACAGTGTGATAATAATTCACTATTTATAGTGGTACCTACGTCATGTACCTCTGCAGAATTGAATATAGATTCCATAGGGATGTTACTAAAAGTACCCTCTATGTCTAGGAATGCTGCATTCGTAACATCTTCCATTTTTTCTGCTTTTTGAATGCGGGAAGTAAATGCATGAAATGCGTCAACGGTGGATTTCCTTTTCTGCAAGTCAAATTAATAACTATGAACGATCTCATCCGATATTTTCTCCTGTCGCACAGCATAGATCATATTCGCTTATTTACAGTGGTCCCAACATCATGTTCCGCTACAGAATTGATTATAGATTTCGTAGAGATGTTACTAAAGTTCCCTCTATGTCTAGGAACACTGCAATCGTTACGTCTTTCGTCTGTCCTGCTTTTTGAATGCGGGAGGTAAATGCATGAAGTGCGTCAACAGTGGATTTGCCTTTCTGTGAGGCAAATTGATTACTATGAAGCGGTTTATTTAGTCATATTTCCTCCTTCATATGAAAATCGACTAGCTTTTCCAGTATTTTCAACATGAAAAAAGTTAGGCTAATCGGTCTCAATGATTTGTCCCCCTGGATCGAATTCAAAATGGCAGTTGGATAATATTTACTTAAAATTTAATGAATTAATTCTCAATTTTTTATTACAAGTTTGATGAACAAATTCATAATTTGGCTGTTTCTCAGAATATATGTTTCGTTTTCCCAGCATAACACAGGCACACAAAACAAAAGTGGAATGTCCACTGAACCAGAACACTACACCTATATGTTTTTGAGGTCGCTATATTCGAATCTAGTGTCAAATTTGCTCCATCATGTCAGGTTTTTGAGAAAATTAGCCCTTTTGGTCGTTTTTAAAAAACAACATGGGGTGCGAACCTGACATTCTAGAAACTTCTAGCGCTCAAATTAAAGGCTGAACCTTGTACTTTAAGGTAATTATCTTGAAAAAATCATTTTCGTCGCTCATCTTGAGCGATAACAGGTTTTCACTACGCACGCGCTCTCTCACCACACCGCCCGGATGATAAAAAAAGTGGTGAGCGAGCGCACGCGCAACAAAAACCTGTTACCGTTCAAGATAAGCGACGGAAATAATTTCTTCAACATAATCACCTTAAAGTACGAGGTTCAAACTATAATTTTAGCCGTGCTAGAAGTTTCTAGAATGGCATATTAGCACCCTTTGTCATTTTTTAAAAATGGCCAAAAAGGCTGATTTTCTCAAAAACTTTACGTGACGGCGTGAATTTGACACCAGATTTGGATTCAGCGACCCCAAAAACATATAGGTATCTTTGTCTGGTTCAGTGGACCTTTCACTTTTTTTTTGTGTGCCGGTGTAATCAGCTATAAATATAACGCAAACGACTTTTTGTTATAATAATTTTCTATTAAACAGCAAATATTTATTAGTTAGAAGAATTTAATACAAAAATTAATTATTTGGTCGTGCTTCAGTATATAGTTTTTTTCTTTTTAGCAGAATTGTCTATAAATATCACATAGACGGTGTTTCACTGCGTGATACTTACGACAGTTGTATATATTTTCAAAAAATTCCATGATTAGCTAAGGTATTTTTTGATTCATTTTTCAGTAGGTAGATGGACTTTGTTTTTTTTTTGCATCAGAATCAACTATTATATGTATCATATATATTTTAATAAGTTTATTAGTATAAGTATATATAAGTACTATTATTATATTTGGTTATGTAAAAGCAACAAAATTTAGGTGTCCGAAGTTCGGGCCAATGTCCGAAATTAGGTGATTCTACCGTCGAAGCATTCCGTAGCTGATGGAAATTGCTTGAAGTCTTCCATGTTCAGTAGGAATGAATACAGTATTGTAAGTCCCTTCGATAGTCACTGTAGCATCAAATCTGCTTTTCAGATCTTTCACAGTTTCTTCATGATCTTCCTTGCTACTAAAAATAATTTCAGTTTTTGACTGCAAAATTCGCTTCAAGACAAATAATAATTATCTTCTGGTACTCATAAAGGGCAACAGTATCATGAATCAGATTGTCCGATATGATTGCCATGCTTCTGTGTTTGAGTTTTCCGTGTTTTACATAGTAAATAACTAACTACTGGCTGCTCGAGGGCCAGCAACATGAGCGAACCAGAGTACTCAACGCTTATTTTAATAAATTGAAAATCCTAAGTCCAATTTGAATGTATATGGTCTAATAGAAAAAAATCTAAGCTTTCTTTTAGATGAAGAAACGTGCCTTATTTCGAAAGAAAATCAAATTCATTTTTGACCTTGATTTTTAAAGGTCAAATATTTACTCTTTGAATAAATGCATATGAAGAATCGAAAGGGCGCGAAAAATCCTATCGAAACTATACTGTACGAATTTTTTTTCGCCCTGAAAAGAGTTAGAGATCGCTAAAATAGACAATATCCTTATAAACTACTATCTAATAACACAACACTTTGCCCAAGTTTGACTTAGATCGGACAACTTTGATTTTTTGAGTGGGTACACTTGAGAAATAATGCCCCATATGTGTATACAAGTGGAGCACTTTTTGGTGATTAAAACCTCGAAGGCTCACTTTCTGTGCTTCCTTAATTGTGTGAAAACCAATATGAGTATATATAGGATTAAAATGCAACTTTGAAGTCAAAAAACAATAAATACACAGTTTGCGAGGATTTTTCGACTCAATACAGGGTGTCCCAGAACTAAATGTCCAGATTTATATGGCTGTATAAAAAAATAAAAAATAAACCGAAACTTCCTTGGAAAAAATGTATTGAAGTTTTAGTTTTTGAGTTATGGAATGATTAAGCTGGACCAATCAGGAGCGCCGCATAGCACTGCACTGTGTCGAACGTACAGCGGGCTCTCAGAGTGGGGATACCGAGTGGAGAGGCAGCGGTCACCAACACAACGTTGGCTCTTTCTCACGCATGTAAGACTTTCTATGCGGCGCTCCTGATTGGTCAGCTTAATCATTTCATAACTCAAAAACTAAAATTTCAATTGGCTTTTGCCAAAGGAAGTTTCGATTCATTCTATTTTTTTTATATAACCATATAAGTCCGGATACTTGGTTTTGGGACACCCTGTATATGAATTCAGCAGCTTGAAATCTATACTCACACCATGTTTCACCATCATATACTTAGAAATAGGATTTTTTGAGGTTATGTCGAAAACAAATCGTGAAATGTACTTTTTTGACCTCAGATTCGGATTCAGCGACTCAAAATACATAGAAATACATGTGTCTCGTCAAAAGTATCAGACTTTTTTTGTGTGGCTGTGTAATTAAAAAGTTAAACCGTTTAAAATTCTAAATTAAACATTGAAATTTGAATAAGTTTCAATTTA
Source organism: Melikaiella ostensackeni (assembly GCA_032362435.1). Classification (NCBI taxonomy): domain Eukaryota; kingdom Metazoa; phylum Arthropoda; class Insecta; order Hymenoptera; family Cynipidae; genus Melikaiella; species Melikaiella ostensackeni. Next base: position 40,643,796 of record JAUMHM010000016.1, on the reverse strand, counting down.
ATTGTTCAATATCGTAAAATTTTAAATCCCTTAGCATTCTAACTTGATTATGTTTAAGTTAAAGGCCTTCAAAATTAGAAAATCTCCAAATCTACAGAGGCATTTAAAATTCTAAATTGCAATTTTCAATTCAAAATGTTCAAAATTAAATAATTTAAATTAGACAGGTTATACGTGTAGCATATTTCTGAATATCTCACTCGGAAATTCAATAGTCTTGGAACTATTAAGACTGAACAAATATTGAAGCTTTTTGAATTGAAAATTAACTTAAATCATATAATATTAATTGAACTCAAAGTATATTTTATTAATATAACTTAAACTTAAGTTTAATTTAATTTAATTGAATTTGAAATTCAAAAACTATAATAGAGTTGAATCTCAAAGAATACAATTTGTAAGATTTCTGCTTATATAATAATTATTCTATTTGAAACGTTTTCAATTCAAAATTTTAGAATCATGAATGATTCAATTCAAAACTCGTCTAAAAGTTGAGAAGAATTCAAAGCGTACGAAATTTAAACAGTTTCTAAATGAGAAGAATCTGAAATTGGACACAATCGAAACATAAGTTATTAAAATTAGAACAATTTTCATTTTGAAGCCTTTCAAACATAAACAATATTTCAATATTTCAGCATTGAGAACAGAAAAATTTAGAAGGTCTGAAATCAATTCAATTCAAAACAAAGATGTTCAAAATTTAACAATTTTTAACTTTACGCACTCAACATTGTACCATGTACAATATCGAATTTAAAAAATTCAATATTGTGTAATTTAAAATTTAGTGCAATTAAAATCTGATAGATTCCAAATGAATAAGCATTGTAAATTGCTCAGCTATATTAATACGGCATTTAATTTTATATTTGAAATATTTGAATTTTAAATTATTTGTCGTTTCAAAAGAATTTAAATTTGAAACTGTTCCACCATTAAGCTTCCAAAATTGTAGAATAATGTAGTATTTCGATTCTGAATAATTTTTTAAGTGATTCAAACATTGCTATTTTCACATTGTGGAATTTTTTAAAGTTTCAATCAAAAAAAGTCTTTAAAAAAAACGAAAATACTAAAACTACAGTAATAATTTTTATATTTCCATGAATGCTCATTTTTGAATCTTATTGATTTATAAATCTTTCAATGTCAATTTAATCAAAAATTTAATTTAAAAAAATTCCTTTTTTACGCCATTTTTCAGAAATTTGACCATTTTTATACTTAAAATTGCATTCTCGTATCCTCTTAGTAGAATCCCAGATAGTACAACAGTTTGCGGCAAACTTGCCGAGAGTTTGTGGTGTAAGGTTCGGAAGTTTGTGGGGAAAAATTCTTTTTTTTTTTGAAACACAAAATATGATACACTTTTGTATGCAGATAACGCGGCAAACTGGGAGAACAGAAAAAAACTACTGCGCAGCCTTAGGTACCATAGAAAACTACTGCGCATCAGATTAAGTTAAAACTTTGCCAGGTAAGTTTTCTTCAAGCTTGGTTCGCAAGCTTGCCGTAAGGAGGACATCTTCTTCCTTGTGGCAAACTTGCCTAAAGTTTGCAGTGTAAGCTTCCGAACCTTGCACCGCAAACTTCCGGCAAGTTTGACGCAAACTGTTGTGCTATCTGGGATGAATCTAAAAGAAAATTTGAAATTCCAACAAAATAAAAAGCTTTTAAGCATCTCCACCGTAAGAGATATGAATTGAATTATGTTATTATACATTTCAAGAGAATAATTTGAAGCCTTCATTACTTTAAATTGATTAATGAAGTCTTCTAAATATTTTTGAAGTTGAAACAAGACTAACTCTTATTTGCAAGCATTTGCAAGCTCGCCGCGTTCCGGCTTATACTGACTCGTAAGTATAGCGAAAATCAGCGGCGCGTTCTGCTTGGCAGTTGGCTTCCAATGTACGCCCAACTCGATGACATAATGATGGCATAGAACGTGGTTGCCATGGAAACAACGAAAAGTTGAAGAGGGCAACACCTAGTGATGGGCACTGCTCGGCCTGACTGTGGTAATACCAGACCTGATCGTGGTAATACCTGACCTGACCGGTAATGTCCGGTCATGGCGGTAAAAGTTGGTAAAACGCGGTCAGACCCGAATATCTCCATCAGGAAAGTTTTTTTATAGAGAAAAGCTGAGCATGGCAGACGACACTTTTGACAGTTTCGAGGGGAATTTGAAAATTACATTTTGCAAATTGACAAAATACATTGAAAATCTGTTGCATTTATAAATTAATATTTTTGAAATAATAGGTAGTAGTGTGCTAAGTTATTTTGAATAACATTTCAATGAATATGACACTTAAACATTAAGTTAAGTACTGTGTATCG
>JAUMHM010000016.1:40618611-40641341 GCA_032362435.1 Melikaiella ostensackeni | reverse complement strand
ACCCCCCCCCCCCCCCCTGCCAAGAATTGGATTGTACGTTCCTGCAATGATTTCTATTCTTGGCAGTCGGAAAAAGTAAGGTTATGTTCGTTTGTTTTGTGAAAATGAGAATGAAAGACCGAAATCAAGGCAAAAACGATAACTTTTGATAAATTACTGGAGCTGTACTTAAAAGATTTGGTAAGTAAATTATTAAAATATATTTCTCGTGTATGAGAATGTCCAAAAGTGGTTCAAGGACACTCATTCTTATTTAGAAGAAGAAAACCTCTTACCTGATCTACTAGATGTTAGAAGAGTTTTGAAGGGTGACGAAACTTATTTTTCATTGTGCCCCCCTACAAAAACTGTTTTAGCACCTGTAGGTGCTCGAAATGTATATGAAGTAGAAAGTAGAAACCCAAAGTCAAACATTACTACACTTCTGACATTTTCTGCGGCTGGAGATGTAACTCCGCCACAAATAGTTTTTCGTACAAACGACTGCCTTCAGCAGTTGCAAAATCAGTTCCTCAGGATTGAGGTATCAGCACGAGTGAAAATGGCTGGATGAAATCAGAAATAATGTATGATTACTTTAAAAGTGTCTCATATCCTTATCTGGTGAAAAATAATGTGCAATTTCCAGTGATTTTGTTTGTGGATGGTCATTCTACGCAAAAAACATACCAACTAAGCGTCTTGTGTTCGAAATTGGGAATTGTGCCCATTTGTTTATATCCAGATTCGACCAGATTCTTACATTCTGCAGATGTAGCTTGTTTCAAGCCTCTTAAAGTCATTTTGGTTGCAATGCGTACTAAAATGGAGAAGCGAGCATCCTTCAATTGCTTTAACCGTGGATAAATTTGCCCCAATTCTAAACGATGCAGTCGAAAAAATCGCTAACACGCCTGATACAATAACGAATGGTTTCAGAGTATGCGGATTGTGTCCCTGGAACCCGGATGTCGTCGACTATTCTAAGTGTCTGGGAAAAAATACAGTGGCAAAAGAGTGTCTGAAACCCCCTGGATCAGCAAGTCTTCCATTTCACATCTTTGAGAGTCGAGTTGGTGGGGGTTTAATTCAAGAATTTGAATCTGTCAATGACAAATCTGTCAGATCTGATCTATTTTGGATTCTTTACTCAATTTGGCAAGAGTATCAAAAAATATATGGAACAACATGGCAAAATAAAACAGAAAATTGTCGGAAAAATATGGACAAATGTACTGTTGTTTCAGATATCAATGTGGATATCCTAAACATTGATGGAATAAACATTAATAACATGAAATTTGTTGAACTCTCGAATGATCCTGATATTTTGCAGGCAGAGGATGTAATTTTTGCTCAAATTGAAGAGGAATCTGAACTTTTCATACCTGTCATCCCAATCGCAAGAGAAATTTCGACGGATCCAAAGGCCGAAGCATCAGATATCTTTCGGAATGCCAATTACTGCGAATCAAAAGAGGAAGAAAATTTTTCAAACGTACCTGCTCTAAGCTTAAAAGGAACGAGTACAAATATAATGCAAAGTGATGTCTGTGATTTAGAAATAAGAATAAATTTGCTACTTAGAGATGTAGATTTAAGCATAAATCAGTCGAATGAATCACTCACAACTAGTCCGTAAAACAAAAATGACTGTGATTTAAATTTAGAAAGAGAATCTTCGGATGTAATTTTTAATACTTCTATTTTGTTAAATAACGCTAAGGCTGATTTAAATAGTCTAGAGAGAAAAGAAGAGTTTAGTAATCAGATTTCGAGTCAGAATGCAATTAATGAAATATTACACGAATCTATAGATTTGACTTGTAAAGCGATTTCATCAAAAAATGTACAGAAAATTGCTGTCAAATGTGTAAAAAATGAAATTATACAAGATTATTTGCGTTCTCCTCTAACTCCAAAACGAAAAGAAAGGCAAAGAAAGGGAAAATTCATATACTCGTATGCTTTAACATCTCAAGCATGGAGGGATGAGGAATTGAGGAAAATTCAATCGAAAGAGGATGCAGCTGAAATTAGGGAAGTTAAAAAACAAGAACGAAAATGGCGAAGAGAAATTCTAGAAAAAACCTAAGAAGATAGCAAATGAAAAAAGCTAAAAACCAAAGAGATTACGAATAAAGAAAATCAATCGTCGAATATTAACGATCCTACTGATTCTGCTAAAGCAGTTACCAGAAGAAGGAAGTTGAAAGCCAAAGACACTGATGACAAAGAAAATCAGTTTCCAAAAAGTACCGATTCTACTGAATCTGCTGAAGCAGTCAAAAGAAGTCGAGGACGACCACTTAAGAATTCGGACTAGAGAAAAGCTGATAATTTATTAACTTAGAACAGATTATTGAATTATAAATGAAAAATAATTTATATAAAATGTTTCTCTTCACTATTCACTTCTAAGTTATAATAATAAATTTTAGTTTAATATGATTCTTTAACTATTTCGCTTTCATATGACTGGGGTGTCAAGAATTGGGTCAACCCCTGCCAAGAATTGCATTTTTACGCTCGCGAGCTTATTCTCATTGTTTTTTCAGTTTCTAATCAATATTAAGGTAAATAAAGCTCAGCATTTGATTCCCTATTAAATTTGCAATGTATATACTGTTATTACATTTATCACACATAAAATTTTTGAAATTAATTTCTTTCTCAAAGCTTGAAGTTTGCCTTAACCTGCCATTAATTGGGTACCTTACCTTATGCTTGCCATTGCATTGGCTCGCTATTTTGAAGTCTGAAATATGACTTAATATTTCGCATTTTTTCTAAATTCTTAATAGCTCCAGTGATGCTAACGGACCGCGACTTTTTCAACTGCGCAGACGTCGCGCAATGGTGGAGTAAGGGAGAAAACGGATGATCTTTTCGTGGCTCCTTCGCTATGCGACGCCTGCGCAGTTGGAAAAATCTCGGATTGTTAGCACCACTGGATAGCTCTGCTATCAAGGAATGATAAATAATTTAATTATTATTTATTGTTTCCCACAAATTGAGGAAAAGAAAATTTGAAAAATATAAGAAAATTATTTGTCACTTTTTAACATGATTTTATGCCATTTTTATGAAATTTGATAAAATTATTAATTTTTCACTAGATTCTTTAATTAATGCTATTTTGTTAAAAATACTACATGCTTCGTCAATTTTAGGTAAAAATTAATAAAATTTAGAGGAAAAAATAAGGGCGGATATGAACCTATGTTTTAACCTTGGTCTAATGAGAAGTTAGTAGGTGTCCCCCTGCGATTTTGTTCGGTCTCAGACATTTTGTAGCACTCAAAAAAACTAAGCGACACGTATTTTTTTTATCGGCCCATACGGGGTTTTAAAGGGCGAAACCCACCCTTAATAGCAGCGTGCGCGCAGACAAAAAGAATTCGTAGCTAAAACTTTATCAACAATAGAAAGTGAGAGTTTCTCTTGTATTTTATAGATTGTCTAGTTGCGTATCGTTAACTTTTGAATTACTGTAATGAAAAAAATTTTGTAAGAAAAAAATTTTTAGGGGTTGTTAATCTCTAGATAACTACCCCTGATAAAAGAACGTAAACTTTTAATCTGTTCCAGTGTTTATAAGTACTTGTATTACACATTGAACGAATGGTTTCAAACACCATATGTACTTTTGAAATATAAAGTGATATATGTTAGTAGATTTACCCCCAAAAGTCAACCCCAATTGCAGAAATACAATGTATGTAATAAATCTTATTATTGCTCGCATTTGAGGTTTTTGAAAATATAAATTATTCATGTTTTTCTACGTATATGATGAAAGACGCATGTTACATGTGCAAATTTTGGGGATGGGTTTCCCCTCTCAAAACCCCGTATGGGCCGATAAGAAAAAGTACGTGTCGCTTAATTTTTTGACACTACAACATTTCTGAGAACGGACAAAATCGGAAGGAGACACATACCTACTTCTCTTTGTCTTGACCTAATAGGACCGACCTGGTTTTTCTTCCGGCCACTTGGACCAAGTCCCAAAAAAAGGCCAGGTTTTTTCGGGAAGTGTGCTATGTGGGGTTGTTCTTATAAACATACTGCGCAGTTCAAAACACCACATAACTGGATTGCTGAAGAGAAGGAAATGCCTTTGGCCTCATTACCCTTGGCTATAACAGTGCACGTTGCGATTGCGCATCGTCATTGACATCCTCATGCCACCCTTCTGCAACGGACCTGTTCAACCCTCGTCGCCGTCGTTCGAACGCCCTCTTATCACTCTCAGTGTCAGCCGGGAGTCCAAAAACATCAAAAAATTTCCCAAAATAAAAAAGAATTCTAGTCTACAAAAAAATATTAACTGAGCCGCTTCGCACAGGATATTGGGCTATGAATGAAGACCCAACCCCTTTACTACGAGGTATTTATATTGTGTCGATCGAAATCTACATGTGCCTATGAATAGTGCTATTGTTTATTTGATACTGCCTATCAATTTTCCGTACCAGAAAATTAAACCCTGTGATAGAACTGTGTCGTAAAAGACCTGAGAGACGATCAATGAGAGTTTCTCCGTACTTCAGTTGTCAGATTGGTGTAGATTTGAAGGAAAATTCTCCAAATTTTTCAGTTATTTTTCTCAAGTGATTTAGTTTTTCGATGTTTGTCAGATAGGTATATAAATAAAGAGAGAATAGTAAATAATTTTAATTAGTGAAGTGTAAAAAAAGGATTTTCAGTGGAGCGTTAAATAATTGCAGCGATCGAACCAAGTTCATTTTCTCCAACGGAATGAGGGGATACTTGTTTATTTATATACTTCCTTGTACACGTAGCGTATTAAAAAATTCAGTATTGTCGAAGAAATTTGGACTTGGACTTTACTTCTTGTGTGGTGTAAACTCTGAATTTTAAAAGTTTTATTTTGGAACTCTTTTTGCAGGGAAAAATGAGAATTCTGAATTTGAACATTACATCTAAATACTATTCATTAATATTTAACTTTATTTAATTGCAAATTTGTTCCTGTCTTTTCTTACTCATTTAATGGAAAAGTACATTTTACAAATAGCACTTTTCTAAATTGGCAAAGTGAATTAATTATTAAAAATTTAGAAATTCAGAAACTGATTTGAAAATATTGAAACTTTAACAGTGCTTCTATATAGTTATTTTGAATTATTACTATGTATACATGATGTGCATCCAATGCCTTTAGTAATAATTTAATAATTCAATTACATAAAATACATATTTATGTTCTCTAATGATTAAAGTCATTTGATTTTGAATTTTCAATGTATTTCATTAAATTTTAAATTATAAAAGAGGTATGAAATGACGATATAGGATCTAAGAAAAAATGCCTTCAATAAATTAGTGCTTCGATTCCTTCCCCATTGATTAAAAAAGAGTCTGAGTATTATTATACTTTAAGAATAAATTGAGAAAACGAATATTTTTATAAATCAGGATGATATTTATTCCCTTTTTTGTTTACAAAGGGAAATTGAGGAGACACAATGAAGCTGAGTGAAAATTGTCGATTTTGGTCAGACCCACGCGTTTCAAGTTTCCTTTCAGATTTCACTGAATTTTTAAATTTTTTTTGCAGATTTTGGCGGTGCTGCTTTTATCTGTGATACCCTGGCCAGGGCCGAGTGTATTTAAGATATCATGCCCACGAGATCGCGCATCTGTTGTGAGGAGGATTGTACAGAAGGTAAAATTTAAAAGAAAAATAATTCCAATTTTTTAATTTACCTAATAATAATTTTTTTCATGAAATAAAATGATTTTTTTTTGCAGAGATGGATCCCCATTCTAAAGAAGTATCAGGTCGAGTTACCTTTGGAGTGTCCCTTCCACGAGAGTCGGGACATATTTTTCCCTCAACAGGCAGCGAAACATCAACACAGGTCTTCTCAATGGACATGTGGTTTATGCGGGAAGTCATTTTACACCGAAAATCATTTGGATGCACACTTCGATAACAGGCACAAAAGTAATGTTAATACTGTAAGTAGAAATACATTATAATTGATCCTTTTTCGCTGCAAACCTCAATTCGAAATTTTCACTGTTCCCAATTTTATTTCAACTCTTTCAAATACATTTCTGTATATTTCAACTTGAAAATGAAAAAAGTTCACGGTTTTAGATATTTTGCTGCTTATTCAGAAACTGCTCACTTTTTTGAGTCTAGAATGAAAATTTTTTTCCGTTTTAAGCGCTGAAAAACTTTTCCAACTTCTAGGGTGGCCGTTTTAATCGAGGAAAAAAATTCCCGGTTATTTCCCGGTTCGCAAACATTTTTCACGGTCATTGAAATTAAAAAATTCGAACTCTTGAAGATGAGAATATTTTTATTTGAAGTAATCAAAACTAAATTGTAAATTAAAGCACTCAAAGTGGAACTCTTTTGAATTTTAAAGTTTTAAAATTAAGAAATAAACAAATTTTTAATTCAAATAATGAATAATTTGAACGCATAGAACTGAAGCTCTCAAAACACTTTCCAAATGAACAATTTTATATTTCAAAAAATTTTGCAAACATTATGAAAATCTCCAGAATTTCGCAGACTTCCAAGATTTCAACAATTTCACAAAATTTCAAAACATTTCACAATGATTTTAAACATTTCACAAAGATTTCAAAGATTCCAAAAGAGTTAAAGAAGTTTTTTAATATTTCACAAAGATTTGAATGATTATATTAAGATTTCAAAAATTTCACAAAGATTTAAAAGATCTCAGAAGATTTCAAAAGATTTCACAAACATTTCAAAAATTTCACAAAGATTTAAAAACATTTCAGAAGATTTCGCAAATTTTTAAGTTTTTAGAAAGATCTCCAAAAATTTCAAAAGATTTTACAAAGATTTCGAAGTTTCCCAAAGATTCAAGAATATTTCAATTAAACAATTTCAAATTAAATGCTGTTAAAGTGCAAAATTTTCCATTTTAAACTAATATAAATTGAACATTTCAAAGATTTCCGGTTGAAAAATATAAACCCATGCTATTATTTTCAATGTTCTATAATGAAAAATAATTAAATAAATCTGTAAATGTTCAAAATTATATCATCAGTTCTTAAATCATCAGTTAAATTATTTTAATTTTGAGTCGTTACAAATCAATAAATGTTCAATTGTTATTCGTAAATCAAAATTCAACACTTTCAATTACAAATTACAAATTTTTTTAATGGAACAATTAAAATTGTAACGTTCAAAGTCTAAATATAGCACTCTGAAACTTTAACGATTCAAGGCTTTCTATTTCAAACATTTCAGATTCAAATTGTTTAGTTTTGAATATTTGATTCACAATCGCTCATTTTAAATGTACAGTCAAATATTAATATATATTTAAAAAATGGTTCTTTTTTTAATTAAAAAATTTCAAATTGAATAGATTAAAAATGGAATATTTTCGACTAAAACAATATAATCAATAATACAATAACAATATTTCAGTAGAATTTGAAATTTAATAAAAGCGTTTCATTGTGAAATTTTTATCCTCAAAACCTGTATGGGTGATTGCCAAAAGAAGACTATTTTAGACAATGAGATTTTTGAAAACGAAAATTTTGAAAACCTCCTATAATATTTTGTTAAAATTAAAGATAATCTGAGAGAGTATGAAAATATAAAACTAAGAGTTCAAGGAATGTAGTTGTGACGGATATTAATTTTGAACGTTGCTAAAAGTCGCGTGACAAAACATGCGACCATGATAAAAAAAAAATTTCAAAAATCTTCTTAAAATATATGCAGAACAAATATAAATATTTGAAAATATGGGAAAAATGACTAATTTCACGATTTATTTTACTTTGACTTCAGCGTTTCAAAATATTCCCTTATTTTATAGTATGAGAAATTAATATGGAGCGTTACCGGGCATTTTATAAAAAATATGACGCAACAATAGTGATCATTATTTGATGTTATTTGGAATCATCGTTAATAAATTGATTATCAACTATACTGTAATCTTCGTAAGTATTAAATTAACATTTTTAGCCCACATTGTGAATATGATGAATAGTTATTTTCGAGTGTCATCCTAAAATAGCAATGCTGTGTGAACAGACAAAAAACTTGTGGGGCAGACTTTAAAGTGATTTTTAAAATCCTTAACTCTAAAATATGGAACTCTACTCTTCATTTTTATATTTTTTTACTTAACACAAGTGACATCTGTGACTCTTCAAAATTTTAAAAATTGCGTTAATATTATTTAGCAATTTTTTTTTTAAAATTTGTAGTTTGGGACAGGTGCGTGAAGACATTTAGCGTACTTTTTTATTTATAATTTCTATACGAAGTCGTCTAAAATTTCAAACTTCACTAAACTTTGCTTTAATATAAGTACTTTACTGAGAAATTTGTAGAAAAAAATTTTTATTCAAAGGAAAAGTGTAAAATGACTGGGTCTTAAAGTGATCAAATTTTTGGCAGTCACTCATTAATTTTTCATTTTTTAACAGATTCAGAATCTTCTTCTAGTATCATTCATTAATTCATATTTACAGATGGTCAACTTGAAAACCTTTTTTTATGAAAAATTTTCAATTCCAAAGGCTTTTAATTTTCAATTGTTTAAGTATTCAAAACTGCATTTAAAAATTCTTAAAATTGAAAATGTATGCTTAAAAATGAAGACCTAAAATACAACATTTTTAAAGTAAATGATTTTCGAATTACGCATTGTAAACTGAATGATTTCATAGATGAAAAAGTTAGCAATTGAACGTATCATTAACAAAAAATTGAAATCGAACTTATTCTAAATTGCATTATACCATGTGATATAAAATTTGGAATATTATAGATTTTTCTTCTAAAACTTAGTGAAATTTCCGGTCAAAAAATAACTACACTGTCTTTTCCTGGTCTTAAAAAATACTCAGTTTCCTGGTTCAGCGGCCACCCTGAACTTCTTACCAGGATAAGATTCTTGCAATCGAAATTTAAATTTTAAATTTGGAAATTTTGAAAAATTTATTAAAAATTTCTGTTTGGAATTGTAAAAATTGTAAAAATCGTTAAACTGAATATTATTTGATACTCAATGGTACAAAATTTCAGATTGTTGAATTTTTAATGCATCAACTGAAAACAATCCTATGCTGAAGTTTTTCAATTTAAAATTGTTTAACTTCGACGGCTATAATTTGAGTTGTTCCACTGAATGCGCTTCAAATTGGAAACTACTTTTTATTAAAATCTCTTTAATTGGAAACCGTACAACCTCCTGGTGAAGATGCTTCATGTCGAGGTGCTAATCGTTTGGAGGTCGCTAAACTCTTTTGAGGGGACCTGCAGTTTAAAGTGGAATCCAAACCACCAGAGCCTCGGTAGAAGTACACAGAAAAAATTCCATTGGTAAAATTCAGTTTGGGAAATTTAAGCGTTGTCCATCGAAAATGTTTTGACTTTCAAGGTGCTTTTAGCTTTAAAAATCGTTTTTTTACAGGATTTGAATTTACTGCTCTGGAAGTTTTAAATAATTTTTTAAAATCATTTTCAGGCAGAAGACGCCGTTTGTCTCGCAGACTATTGTGACATCATGAGGTGTGATGTTTTGGGAAATCGAGACTTTGATAGCTCGCTGGTCGATGGCCCAAGTCCTTTGAATACAGATATTCAAGTCTGGAGAGAAAGCACAGAACACAGGGTGTCTTCTACACCTTGTGAGAATCGTGAACTTTCCAGGTCTTATCGAGAGGAGAAATCTCATGCAGTCTCTGATGGTAGCAGTTCTTCTTTTATTAGTCTCCAAAGGTTGGAATTTTGAAAAATAATTTGTGACTAGTTGAATTTTGAATTCAAATTCTTTCAAATATAAAATAATGAGAATCCATATCTAACGGATTCTAGTGTTGGGTTCTTTAAGATTATCTCATCAATTTCAAATCCAAATTCACACCACCACCTTTTCTGAACAACAATACACTCTATTCTCCATTTAATTCCTGTCCCGGGTACGGCCTGCGATGACCGTGAGGCTCTTCCAAGAATTTCTACGATGTGAGGAGTCAGGGCCATGTGAATCATTTCCAGTAGGAATACATAATATTAATTAACTGTATTTTGTACCAATGTAGATTTTTATTATCATAAAGGATGGACCATCTTTAATAATTAAGACTAATTAATTAAAAGAGAATTTTCCGCGATATTTAAAAATAAACGCAAAATATGCATGCGAGTGTTCGAACTGTCCACTTTGTGGCTACGGAATTGCTCAACTCCGCTGAGCTCACAGCATCTCTCTTTCTCTCGGCCTCTTGGACCCCCTTATCAACGAATGCCAGCCGGCGGCAATTCTAGGCAGATGGTATACCGTGGCCAGCTAAATGGAGAGTTGAGTGTAATTTTAAAATAATTTTTTTAATCGTTTTCTAAATTTGATTTAAAGGTACTGTCAACGTGACAGAACAAGATCATCAGAGAGTCAATACTCAGCAGATTCCTATCGTCAAGAGGTTGCAGGTCCTGACAACAAAAGTAACGCCTGCGAAGGTGGCGATGAAGAAGAGGGGGAAGATGAGGAGGACGACGACGACGAGGAGGAGGACGGCAGCAACTTGGTAGAAGCCGCTCTTCCGTCCACGTCTAAAAAACGACGTGGCAAGGCCTACCAATTTCGAAAACTGAAAGCCAGTTGCAAGCCGGAAGAGCTGCAAAAGCTGAAGCTACAGTGCGAGGTCAGCAAATAGCTATTTGTGATACAAGTGCGCAAAATAGGCAATTACCGACGAGCGGGAAGAGCTGAAGGAAAATTCTGCAATCACACGAGTAGCAATTGCCTGTGCGCACGTGTATCATACACTATTTTTTGCAACAACCGTCCGAGAAAATTATTTAGCAATTTTTTACACTTTTTCACAAAATTTCACAAAAGATGTGTTTTAAAATGCACCTACGCCAATATTATTTTCGGACAGTCTGCTGGATTAAATTACACTCAAATCGAGGATTCAGTCCAATGTCGGGGGTTGTCCTCAAATTGTTTTGGTCCCAAATCGGGGGGATCCGAACGTAAACAGTCAGGGCCGTGAGAAACATTTCCTAATATTACGCAATCTCCGAACGTAAGTTCGAACCTGAGGACACGCGCACTGCGTCTTTATCTATATGCTGCTGGTGTTTCACGCTTGGTTGAACAGCGTCTCTCGCCCTGCGCGCCGGAGAAACTGCGTGGACCAGCCGTTCCAGGAAGGCCGAAACTGGGGGGACTGAAACGGAGTGTACTTTGCACATCATTGACCCCATTTACACCGCATTTATTTTTACTAAAGTAGCAAAAACTGCTACAGTCGGTACCTAATCAGAAACCTTATATTTATATCCGACGTTCCTGATTGGTTGCCGAGTGTAGCAGTTTCTGCTAGCGTAGCAGAAATTGCTGCGGTGTAAATAGGCTCATTCAGAGAAATGGAAGTCCTTCCCTTCGAGGTGGATGTTGCAAAAAGAGAAGTAGCCCTGCTTGAAGTGAACGAATAGAATTTAGATACGTTGGAATTATTTTGAATCCCTAGAATTGAAATGTATAAGTTATTAAACGATCGCCTATCCAATAACTGATTTAATCTGAAATTATCGTATTCCAGGCCTCACAAACTAGTCCCTATATCCCCTATTGTCTCCTATGTTCAGCTTTGGTCCCTAAAGTATCCTATTTTCAATATTCGGTTCCTCTAGTACCCTATTTTCTGTCGAGAGCCTAATTTAAAAATAATAATAATTTTAAGTAATATCAAGGTATCTAAACAATGCACTCTTTCGGTGTTATAAATATTTTGGAATCTCATCTTGAGTATTACTTAGGACCCTTAGGATACTTTGGTCCCTTGATTGTATTTTAAGCCTAACAAAAATAATTGTCTTCAGTTTTCCGAGAAACCCATATGTTTTTCTCGTAAAATCAGAGCTGTCACACAGTCACTTAAGTCACTTTTAGTCACTTTTTTAAGATAAAGTCACTATAGTCACTTTCTAAAATGAAAAAAATCACTTTAGTCACTTTGCTTTCAATAAACGTACCCATGGATTAGCCACTATTGAATTCAGGTCTATACCTATTTCTGAATTTTCTTGAATTCGTTTGAATTTCCTTAAATTCTTTTGAATTCATCCTGAATTCTTTGGAATTCCCTTGAAATCCACTGAATTCAATGGATCTTTTTTTGGATTTTAAATTTTGTTTAATTCACTCTGAAGACTCTTAAATTCACCTTGAATTCTGATGGATTTCATCAGATTCTTATCCACTGATTCTGTTCGCTCCAATTTATCTGAATTCAATTGATTTTTTCTAGATTTAAAAAAATTCGTTCCATTCACTTGAACTATTTTTAATTCATCTTGAATTAGTATGAATTTCATCGAATTCTCTTGAATCCCCTTACATTCTCCTAAATTCACTTTAAATTTACTGAAATCAATGGAATATATTTTTTCAATTCACCCTGAAGTCTTTTAAACTCAACTTGAATTCTTTAGCATTTCATCAAATTCTTTTGAATTCTCTTGAAATTTTCTAAATTCACTCCAAACTTAATAAATTCAATTAATTTTGTTAACATTCTTGATTGGTTTTCAATTCACTTGAATTTTTATGGATTTCATCAAATTCTTCCATTTTCCTTAAATTCCTCTAAATTCACTGGAATTATATTTAATTGATTTTTTACAATTTTTTTTTTCATTTTTCTTCAATTCACTTACATTCTGTTGAATTTGCCCTGAATTCTGTTCACCCCCATTTTCACAATTCGATGGAAAGGAACCCGCACCAAATGTATGGAAAAAGCCTTTCGGGGAAATTGTCTCATTTCAACTTTTTATAAGTATCATCTGAAGCATCAGTGAACCGGACTTTATCGAACTTTGACCGAAAAGCGAGCCGAAAAGCCTTTTCCATACATTTTGTGCAGGAACCTTTGTTTATTTTTAAGGTTTTGTTCAATTCACTCAAATTCTTATGAACTTCATCAGTCATTTTGAATTCCCTTGAATTCTTCTCAGTTCACTCCAATTCTACTGAAATCAAAGGAATTTCTTGAAGTTTAGGATTTTTTTCAATTCATTTGAATTCTTATGAATTTAACTCGAATTGTTTGAAATTTATGCTGAATTCTTATGAATTTATCCTGAATTCGTTCAAATTCGCCCACCGTACCGCTGAAATCGAAAAAGTTTAATTTTAACGTTTAAATTTAAATACTGAGTTATGAATCAGACAACGAGGTTAACAACATTGTATTGAAAAATTTCTTTGAAATGCTCGTTATTGAATAAAGTGAACAAAGGAAGGAACAGAAAAAAAATATTTTGGAATGGGAGCATTTGAAGAAAAAAGCGGGCAAATACTCGAGGAAACTTATCACAACACTAAGAAACAAGAAAAACCAGTATTTACTATTTCCTAAAATTTAAAAATATTTATTTAAAGTATAATAAGTAGGTGTTGAAAAGAGTAATTTTAGGGGAAAAAAATACATTTGAGAAAAGTTAAATAATTTTAGTGTACTTACAATCAAGGGTATAACCCAGGACCCAGTATATTTAAATTTAAAAGTGAAAACTAAAATTTATCGATTTCAGCGCTACCGCGAACGAATTTCCGAATAAACAAAAATAGCGGTGTGAACATAGACTCCAATGAGTCAAAATCTCTATTCATACAACGTTCTTTGAGTCGACGCTTGGATTTGAAACTTGAAGCGGTTAAAACTCAGTAATAAAATAATTTGAAATTGAAAACGTAAATTTACCAATTTTGGACTAAATTTTTCATTAGGAAAACTCATTTTTTTCAATTTTTCTGTGAAAAAAGATCCTCTTTTGCTCACTCATTTTTTTGGGAAAAAAGTTTAATTTCTCTCTTCCATATCATATTAGAGCTGTATATTTTACAAGAAAAGTTTTCCAACTTTGATTCAAATTTCTATAAAAAGTTCCTGTTCCATTTTTCAATATTTTGCACCCAAACATTAAAAAAAAACAGGCGCTGCTTTGAAATCCGATGTTTCTTTTTAATTCTAAAGGGGTTTTTTCATTGTTTCGAAATCCATAAAAAATGTTACAAAGTGAAAAATTAATAAAATTGCGACCGTTTTTTTCTAAAAATAATAATTTTTTTTCAAAACATATGCGAGAATTTAAAAAAAGGTCAATAGGAAAATTCTTCCTTTCCAAGAGTTCTACAATGAGTTTCTTTTCCAATTTTCGATAGTTTGCATGAAAAAATGTTTGAAAATATTTAATAAGCGGTACAGAATAAATTTGCAACTTTTTAATATTGTTTTCGCGGATTTCGAAACAATGAGAAACCTCCATTAGAATCAGAAGAAAAGAGTTAATTGTTTTGAAAAATACTGGATTTCTAACAAATAAACCAGTAAAAAAATGTTGGAGTTTCAGGAACTTTATCCCAAAAATCTTTTTTGGTCACAAAGAACACAGGTTTTAAGCTTTTTTTAAAAAACAATTCGAGCCAAAAGATCCATCGCTGCTACTAATATAGAAATTACTTTTCCTTTTTTATAACCAATAATTCACGATATTACTTATAAATAATACAGAGTATGAGAACTTTTATTTTTCTCTTAAAAGTAAACGACTCAATGTCTAGAAACAAAAAAAAAATTTTGAACTTTTTCAGTGTTTCATATTATCGGATAATCATACTTCCAGATACTCGTGCGAGACTGCATCGCGGGACTTCTTGCTAATCTCTCCTTACGTGACTTTCAGGAGGTCGAAAGTACGTATAAATTGTAACCGTATTAGAACTAAGCCAGAGCACTTTTCAGACTGCTGAAAATCGACTTTTTTCTGGGAAAAACAGTAACTAGTCATTTTTATAAAGTAGAAGCATACCAAATTAAAATTGTAATATTGGAATCTCAAGTCATTGATTTTAAACAATTAGTTTTTGAAAATTCAATGTTTTAATTCCAAACTTTCTAAAAGTATTCATCAAAAATTAAAAAAGAATCAAATTGAACACTTCCAATTGTGTAAAATAAAATCTGAATAATTCTAGGTGAGTTAAACCGAGCAATTTGCTGGTATTTGAGTTGCGATAGATACTGGGAAGACACCAAGAGACAACAACGTCATACTCCGTGGTATTTACTGATCACATTTTTGGTCCTTTTGTCTGCAAGCGTATTCGGATGTTACTACATCGTATGGATAGTTTTTAAGTAAGTCTTCCGATTTTTTTTAAATATCTCTAATTATCATCAATTTCATTTCATTTCATGATTTTGTAGAAGGAGTCGGTGTCATCGTATTTTTATGTTGCTCATCAGTAGTCCAAAGATGTAGAAACTTCATTAGCATTGTGGAGTACATGGCTAATAAATTTTGATCGTTTAGCTCCGCAGAGGACTCGAGGATTGACAGAGAGGGTGAAATTCTGCAGTATAATCATAGTACCGATCTTACTACTTCACACTATCACGAATCAAATATACACGGCTCCGGAAGGTTGGACGACAGAAGGAAAGCAGAAATTATGGACGATTCATTGGCAGTTGCTGGCGAGGACATGCCAGACCATTACATATACGTTGCTTATCCACCTGAATTAAAACGTCGTTTATTGGAAAGGTATAACAAAATACAAGATGATGTATGATTTCAATCGAGTTTTATGCTTCCTTTCGAAAACTTTTACGAGATCAAATTAAATCGAGTAAATTTACAGTTTAGGAAATACATCAGATGTAATCAAATACTTTTAAGTATTGCCGAGTATTGCACAGTCCCTACGGAAAATACTTTAGCTAAATTAGATGGACGAATTTTTTCAGGATGTCGTCTTATAACTGAAAGTAAAAAATGAATTTGTACTTGTTTCAGTTGTTATAACAGGACCACTCGGCTGTGACGTCGGAATGCTGAAGAAGCGCCGGCAAGCGGACAATCGATCCCTTTAAAAATCGTCCGACGTTCTTCTATTCTTTATTTTGTACACTCACCATAAATAAATTCAATTCTCTCACGACATCATGAAGGCTCAAATGATTTACACTTGTCTTTTAAGGGAGAAGAAAGAAGCGAGAACCATTGTATTTTGGTCCGATTTTGATACGGTTCTCCTAAAACCAATAAGTCATTTTGATCGAACCATCCGAATCTCTTTGAGTGTCCATCACACTTATCTGGCGAGCTAAACGCCGAACGTTCGCTGATGGACGTTGCTCCTCCATTTTAGGTAATTCTGGAACTTCGTCCAGTTCCAGAGTTTCACAGCCAGCGAGATCTTCGTACGAAGTGGTTGCTGATGGTGGTCTGATAAAAGAATAAATTCACTTTTAATACTGTGGTATATTAGATAAATATGAGAAGGCAAAAATCATATAACTGTGGGGATATTACTTGACTGGAGCGCAACGAAGACAGTCTGCCCATGTCCAATCTTTTCCGAAAAGCTCCCCCTCTTCTACAGTTTGAGGCAGCCTGTGATGCAATGTTTCTGGTAATCTCAAGCCTGAGAGTCCACCGATAACTGAGACTGCACCCAAGATTACTAAGGGCAAAACTAAATTGTCTCTGCACTAAAATAGAAAGAGTTATTTTGAAATGCTTGTTTCAGCTAATTCATTGAATGATTTCATACTGGCAGGCCTCGGACTCACGCAACTATAGATAATTTTTTTAAACCATGCAACTATTTTGCTACAATTTTGAAAAAAAATTACACTAATGTGACTATTTGCTCAAATTGCTCGCTAATGCAACTATTTTTTCACTTTGCTTTTATATATGTTTTCAAACTTTCTCGCTGATTGGCCAAAATAACATATCCGCCATCGCAAAAATCGAAATTTCAAAAGATTCCAAGATTTTTAAGATTTCAAAAAATCATGAGATTTCAAAGAATTTCGTAGGATTATAGAAAATTTCAACAGATTAAAAAAATTCTAAGGAATTTTAAACGATTTCGTAAGATTTCAGGAGACTCAAAAGATTTCGAAGATTTTAAGGAATTTCTATAGATTTTAAGGGATTTAAAGAAATTGGGAAGGTTTCCAGGGATTTCAAAAGATTTC
The DNA here is from genome assembly GCA_032362435.1 of Melikaiella ostensackeni. Classification (NCBI taxonomy): domain Eukaryota; kingdom Metazoa; phylum Arthropoda; class Insecta; order Hymenoptera; family Cynipidae; genus Melikaiella; species Melikaiella ostensackeni. The sequence goes on along the minus strand of JAUMHM010000016.1, from coordinate 40,624,301 downwards.
AACAGAATTCAAAAGCTTTTGATAGATTTCAGAGTATTTCAGAGGACTTCAAAGATTTCGTAATCTTTTCATGAATTTTTTAAAGATATTACACATTTCCAGGTGTTTTACGGGATTTGACTTGATTTTTGTGGCATTACTAGAAATTTCATAAGATTTAAAGGATTTTATACATTTTAGGTGATTTCAAAGGATTTCAATGAATATACTGTATTTTAAAAGATTTTGAGGAATTTTATGAGATTTCAAAAAATTTCATAGGATTATAGAAAATTTCAAGATATTTACAAATTTCTAAGAAATTTTAAATGGTGTCGTAACATTTCAGAAAATTAAAAAAATTTCAAGGAATTTTACAATATTTGAGGGATTCATAGGATTTCAAAAGAAATTGGAAGATTCTATAACATCATAAGGAATTTCTGTGGATTTCAAGGTATTTAAAGAAATTGGAGAGTTTTCCCAGGATTTCAGAGGCTTTCAACCGAATTCAAGAGTTTATAATAGATTTCAGTGTATTTCAAGGGATTTCGATTTTTAATGAATTTTTAAAGATATTACAGATTTCAAGATGTTTTACGAGATTTTACTTGATTTTTGTGGGATTACTAGGGATTTTACAAGATTTAAGGGATTTGATCAATTTCAAGGAATTTAACAATATTTGAGAGGTTCATAGGATTTTAGAGGAAATTGAAAGATTTGAAAAGATTTTGAGGATTTCAAGGGGTTTAAAAAAAATTGTAGAATTTTCCCGGAATTTCAGAAGCTTTCAACGGAATTCAAGAGTTTTTAATAGATTTTAGTATATTTCAAGAGATTTCAAAGGGCTTTGTCAGATTTTGTGGCATTTTACGGGTTTTCAGAAGATTACAAAAATTTCATCATTTCTTAATGAATTTTTTAAGATATTACAGATTTCAAGATGTTTTACGGGATTTTACTTGATTTTTGTGGGATTACTAGAGATTTCACAAGTTTAAAGGATTTTATTAATTTCAAGGAATTTTAAAGTATTTTAATGAATATACTGTATTTTAAGATTCCGAAGAATTTTATGAGATTTCGAAGAATTTTGTAGGATTATAGAAATTTTCAAGAGATTTACAAATTTCTAAGGAATTTTAAATCGTGTCGTAACATTTCAGAAGATTTAAAAAATTTCAAGGAATTTTACAATACTTGAGGGATTCATAGGATTTCAAAAGAAATTGAAAGATTCCATAAGATCATAAGGAATTTCTATGGATTTCAAGGGATTTAGAGAAATTGGAGAGTTTTCCCAGGATTTCAGAGGCGTTCAACCGAATTCAAGAGTTTATAATAGATTTCAGTGTATTTCAAGGGATTTCGAAGGGCTTTATCAGATTTTGTGGCATTTTACGGGATTTCAAGGGATTACAAAGATTTTATCACTTTTTAATGAATTTTTAAAGATATTATAGATTTCAAGATGTTTTACGAGATTTTACTTGATTTTTGTGGGATTACTAGGGATTTTACAAGATTTAAGGGATTTGATCAGTTTCGAGAAATTTAACAATATCTGAGAGGTTCATAGGATTTTAGAGGAAATTGAAAGATTTCAAAAGATTATGAGGATTTCAAGGGGTTTAAAGAAATTGTAGAATTTTCCCGGAATTTCAGAAGCTTTCAACAGAATTCAAGAGTTTTTAATAGATTTCAGTATATTTCAAAAGATTTCAAAGGGCTTTGTCAGATTTTGTGGCATTTTACGAGTTTTCAGAAGATTACAAAGATTTCATCATTTTTTAATGAATTTTTAAAGATATTACAGATTTCAAGATGTTTTACGGGATTTTACTTGATTTGTGGGGGATTACTAGGGATTTCACAAGGTTTAAAGGATTTTATCACTTTGAAGGAATTTTAAAGCATTTAAAACAATATACATAGTGTATTTTAAAAAATTCCGAGGAGTGTCATGAGATTTCAAAGAATTTCGTAGGTTTATAGAAAGTTTTAAGAGACTTACAAGTTTCTAAGGAATTTACAATGATTTTTTTGGTTCAAGAAGATTAAAAAATTTCAAGGAATTTTACAAGATTTGAGAGATTCATAGGATTTTAGAGGAAATTGAAAGATTCCATAAGATCATAAGGATTTCAAGGGGTTTAAAGAAATTGTAGAATTTTCCCGGAATTTCAGAAGCTTTCAACAGAATTCGAGAGTTTTTAATAGATTTCAGTGTATTTCAAGGGATTTCAAATGCTTTATCAGATTTTGTGACATTTTACGAGATTTCAGAAGATCACAAAGATTTCATCATTTCTTAATGAATTTTTAAAGATATTACAGATTTCAAGATGTTTTACGGGATTTTGCTTGATTTTTGTAGGATTACTAGGGATTTCACAAGATTTGAAGGATTTTATAAATTTCAAGACATTTCAAAAAATTTTAAAGAATTTTAAAAGATTCCCAGGAATTTAACGAAATTAAAAATTTTAAAAGAATTTTGTAGGATTTCAGGAAATTGCAAATGATTTTAAAAAGGTATCCAGGTATCCAGATTTCTAGAGAACTGTAGGGAATATATGAAATGAAATTTCAAAGGACTTCTGGGGGTTTTACGGATTTCACAAGATTTAAGGGATTTTATAAATTTCAAGGAATTTGAAAGGATTTTAAAGAGTTTATAAGCATTTTAAAACATTCCAAGGAATTCAAAAAGATTTAAATTTTTTCACAAATTTTCGAAGACTTTCGTAGGATTTCAGAAAATTTCAAAGGATTCAAAAACGTATCCAGGATAGCAATGATATTAAAAAGATTTCAAGGGTTTCCGAAGGATTTCTAGAGAACTTTATGGGATAAATGACATGAAATTTCAAGGGATCTCTAAGGATTTCAGAGATTTCATTAGATTTAAGGCATTCTTAAGATTTCAAAAGGAATTAAAAGACTTTTACGGATTTTAAGGGATTTTAAAGATTTCATGGGATTTAAAAAGATGGACGAGTTTTCCAGAAATCTTAGAGGATCTGAACAGATTTCAGGGATTCTTAAAGAATTTCGAAGCTCTTAGGGTATTTTAAAAGATTCGAAAGGATTCCACGCGATTTTATGAGGGGTCTATATTATATATCATACTATTTTTCAAAAATGCTACTATTGACACTATTTTGATTTTCTCAAATGATTCCGAAGGCCTGTACTGGAGATTAATTCTCACCAGATATGTGATGAAGGGAATGATGATAAGTCCAAGACCACTTATGTAAGCAGAAAATCCGATGGCGACTCCTCGAAGCTGAGTTGGGTAAAGTTCGCCGGCGAATGGGTAAATAATGAGAAAGGAGGCTGATATCGCAGATTTTGATACGAGAAAAAGGACCAAGGTTGATACAACAGCATCTGAAAAAAAGTTAAAGAGGCTCTTGATCTGGATTGGATTTATGGGGTAAATTTTTCCAAGTGTCCCGTCTAAAATTTTGTTGCCTCCTATCTTATTCAAACTCTGCCAGATTGTAGTACTACTGGACCTCTTTAAATTCTGTAAAGGGGGCGCACCTAGTACAGCGGGTTGTCAATATACAGGGGCCCGAATTTTCGATGATTCACCCCGACCGCTAACATTCAATTGTACATAACTCCTGATACAGTTATTCAATTTGACTTTTTTATCAGGGTTTTCAAAAGGTCATTTAACAAGGTTAACAATAAAAATAATCACTATAGAATAAAAAAATTATTTCACCTTGATTTTTCATTTTTAAAAGCGTTTTTGAGTTTCTCCGAAAGCGGCATTTTTTTAAAATTAGGCTAGAAAGAGAACGTGATTTTTTCTCGTGAAGAACATCCCAAAACCAATATGGGATGGAAAGTATTGGTGGAGATATATGAGGTCGTACGACCGCGGATGCGCCGCGCTTACTAGCCACAGCGCAACTAGGCGTGCTATAGTGTCTCAGTGGTTCTAATACTTGATAAAAATGATTTTTCTGTATACAAAAACAAATATTTTATCACATTCTTACTTTTATGTAGCTGAGAAGCGGTTTAGATATTTTCTAAATTATATTTTCAATACGGTTCCATTGTAGGAAAACGGTAGCAAGCCATGAAATAAGAAACGATTTTTGTGGACGGTTCTTCTCGCCTGTTACATTTCGAGATGGTTTCTGAAGAGTCCCATTTCCTCTTGCGTTTTGGGGTGCTTTTTGGTGTGAGTCCCCTTGCCTCCCTCGTTTTGGGGAGTTTTTTTGGTGCTGATCTCTTCACCTCTAACAATTTGAGGTGCTTTTTGATGTGAGTCTCCTTGCCTTACACATGTCGGGGTGCAATATTCTATGTGAGTCCCCTTGCCTCTCACGTGTTGGGGTGCTTTCTGGTGTGAGTCTCCTTGCCTCTCACGTTTTGGGGAATTTTTTGGTGTTAATCTCTTCGCCTCTAACAATTTGGGGTGCTTTTTGATGTATGTCTCCTTGCTTTTCACATTTCGGGGTGCTTTTTCTATGTGAGTCCTCTTGCCTCTTACGTTTTTAGGTGCTTTTTAATGTGAGTCCCCTGCCTCTTACGTTTTGGGGAGTTTTTTTGGTGTTAATCTCTTCACCTCTAACAATTTGGAGTGCTTTTTGATGTGAGTTTCCTTGCCTTTCATATTTCGGGGTGCTTTTTTCATGTGAGTCCCCTTGCCTCTCACGTTTTGGGGTGCTTTTTGGTGTGAGTCTCCTTGCCTCTCACAGATGATTCTTTATTCAATTTAACGTTCACTTTGCTCTTCGCTTCGCGATCTTTTTGCGATCTTTCTCTTCGGAAAAATGCCATACTGTGGACATGACGAATACTTTTTCAAAATCGGAGTCGATTCTGAAACGGGTACAAAAGAATGATATTTCTGTGTGCTCGGCACAGTTTTTGCAGAATCGAATCGAGTTTTAAGGTAAAAAGCAGTGGCGGCATGATTTTCTTTGGAGATGAAAAATATTACCGTTTCAGGCAAGTTTTTCTTAGCCCATTCATATAGAGCATCAGCAATATAAATCTGATTTTGAGACGACGCCTGGAGACTGGCACGTGCGGCGAGTCTTTTTAAATTGCCCCCAATTCCATCGCATGGTCCTTTTCTATGTGCAGTCGCGTGAAAGTGCAATTCCGCCTGAATACCGAAGTCTGCTTCATGATGCAGCAGATTTGCAAAATTGTACTTGTTTTTAAAATGTTGTGCTGCACCATCAGTAAAGTAAATCATTTATTTTGGTGTGAAATTTTCTTTCAGATATTTGGTTATAACTTTCTGAAATTCGTAAACAGATATTGTGTCATAATTGAGGTTGTCAGATAAAAGAGCTAGACTGTGATTTTTTAATTCATCGCCGTCTTTGTAATAGATGACAGTTGTAAAGATCGTAACCTGATCATTGTTTCAATGAAATGACTGTGCGGCATTTTGCGCTACGAATGCATAATTTTCAGCAAAATCGCATAGAATGAGAAATTCTCCTTCTTTTAAGCTATTTTTCAGATGTTTAAAGAAAGAAAACTGCTGCTTAGCTATAAAAGACTGATACTTCAATTTAAATAGACGCTCAACAAGTTCTTCTGCAAAATCTTCTGCATCAGTAATCTCAGTACGCTATGTGCTCCTACTATCAGTTTGTTGCCAATGCTGATATTCTATCCTATCAATAGAGTGATCTGCAAAAACCGATTTCAAAAAATATTTG
>JAUMHM010000016.1:40569821-40608791 GCA_032362435.1 Melikaiella ostensackeni | reverse complement strand
ACCTATTCGTCACCTATTTTCGAAAAAAGATTCACCTATTCACCTTTTTTAACTCCAATAGGTACTGTGATGACTGAGAATAGATAATTAATGGAATTCAACAACCCTCATTTTTGACATTTTTAAAAATGTATTTTTATCAGTAGACAGATTTTGATTCTTTATTCTCTTAAATTTTCTTCTAGTGTATTACTTTTTGCATAGAACCTTGAGTTGTGCAAAATATTTTTCTAAGTAAGCTGAAAAGAAATAATTTGAACAAAACACAAAAATTACTATATATTTGAAAAACCTCCTACTTTTCTATTCTTATTTCCTTAAGTTATTAAACATTGTTTTTCTAATGTATTTTCATCCGTTGAAAACTCTCAGATGTTTGAAACCTTTTTTAATATCAGCTAAAAAAAGAATATACCTAGTGCAAGAAAACAGAAATTAAAAAAAAATTAAATCATGTTAAGACCCACTGTGAATTGATTATACTTATTTAGGGTCTTAACTACTTTACGCTACTTTTTTTGCATATTATTTTCGATTTCGAAAATTTTGTTTCTACAATTTACAGTCTACACTTACGTCTAATTTTTCGATGTTATTGTGTCGACCAGGGTAATAACTTAATATAATTCTTCATGTTAATTTTAACAATTGTCATTTTTTTTGGAGAAACGATAAAAAATGACAAGTCATCGGCAAAATTAACATAAAAAATGACTAACTTCTAATTTGAACTTTCTTGATGTTTTCTGGAGAAAGGAAACTTCAGACGGTAAAAGATGTTTTTGATGTTCAGCTACAGAATTTATTTACCTTTCGGATTTCGTTTCTCGATTGAATCGTTAGCCACTTCTTCGCTCTTGATGTATTTTAAATCAACAAAATTAACAAACAAATCGTTTAGGAAATACTTAAAATCGGTGTCATCTGAGAGAATCTTTTTGAAAACGCCTTGTTTTTTAATGTCTTAAATTTCTGTTTATGATTCTTTAAAAACGAATCGAAACTTGGTGAAAAAAATGACAATTATTCTCGATTTTAGGTATTTTAGGGGATTTTTGAAATTTAAGGGGAAGAAGAAGACTAGCTAAAAAAAGGGGATGGACTGTGACCCCTATCTTATCAATACGGATTTAAGATCAACTTCAGACAGTCTAGTCTGAAATATAACGCAAAACAGATTTGGTTTTTTTAATTTAAAAGGAATCCTGTACAACATCTACAGGCTTCGAAGTGCTGTATGGAACAAAAAAAGTATGAAAAAAGTATCCTTAAAAATAAAAATAAAAGTAATAAAAAGTAGCCTTTTTAAATCAGTCAAAAATTAGTTTCTTTTAAAATAAAAATAAGTGTAAAAAAATACTGTAAACTAAAAAAAGAACGTATTTAAAAAAGAAACTTTGTTCATACTTTTCTGTATGTAAATAATTGCGCCGAAGACAGCATCTAACAAGGAAATGATCAGAATTGGGATTTTTTTCTTAAATCTCATAAATTCCCTACTGAAAATCCATTGAATGACAATTTATTTTCCAAAACATTATTTGCCAATTTTGACCCAGTTTCGAAACAATTGAATTTTTTCAAACAAAAAAATTTGTTTTGGATTGGAATGTTTATTTATTAAATTCTCGTCAGAGTATGTAAATATAATATTTTCATCCAAAGAGATGAATTTTCAACTAAAAAAAATAAGTTTTTAACCAAAAAAATGAATTTATAATAAAGTAGTTCAACTTTTAACCAAGTAGTTTAATTTTCGAACAGAAAATATTTCATTTTAAATCAAAAATAGTCCCATTCAGCCAAAAAAAATGAATTTTCAATTAAACAGTTGATTCCGCAACTAAATCAGATTAATTTTTACCAAACAGTTCAATTTTTAACCAGAAAAGATCATTAGAAGAAATTTCTACCAAAAGAGATGAGGTTTCGAACCAAAAAGACAAAGTTTGACAAAAGAGTTAAATTTTCAACAAAGAAAGACTAATCTTCAACAAAACGGTTGAACTTTCAACTAAAAAGACGAATTTTCAACCAAAAAGGATAACTTTTTTAAAAAATTTTAAATTTCCAACCAAATAATAAAATTTTTGACTAAAAGAGATAAATTTTCAAACCAAAAGGACGATATCCAACTAAAACGATGAACCTTTAACCAAAAAAATTAACGGTTGAAAATTAAAAAAATAAACGACGAAATGTTTTCGAGAAAAATCTACTTTTTTCAAATCTTTTATTTATTAAATTCTCATCTAAAATTATGTAAATAACATTTTTATACCAGAAATGACGAATTTTCCGCAAAATATATGAAAAAAAAACCAAATGGTTGAATTTTCATTTGAAAAAGGTAAATTTTCATCTAAAGAGGTGAGATTTCCACTAAAATGATGAAGCTTTAAACAAAAAGATGGATTTTTAACAAAGAAATTTAACTTTCAACCAAGTAGATGAATTTTTAAAAAAAGATAAATTTTCAACAAAGGAGAATGTTTTTATAATAGAAAAGACAAATCTTTAACAAAATACATAAATTTGCAACAAATCAGATTAATTTTCAACCGAAAAGTTGAATTTTTAACCAAAAAAGATCATTAGAAAAAATTTCTACCAAAAGAGATTTTTCAGTCAAGAAAGAAAAACAATTTCCAACTAATTGTTCAAATTTCAAGCCAAAAAGACGAATCTTCAACCAAAAAGTATGACTTTCTAACAAAAATGTTAGATTTTTAACAAAACAATTGAATTCTTAACCAAATAATAAGATTTTCAAATAAAAGAGATGAATTTTCAACAAAAAAAAAAACGTAATCCAACTGAAATAATGAACTTTTAACCGAAAAAAATGAACTGTTAACTGTTGAAAATTCAAGAAAAACACGGCTATCCGTTTTCGAATAAACCAACTTTGAAAAAAAATTGATGGATTGAAATGTTTATTTATGAAATTCTCATCTAAAATTATGTAAATATAAAATGTTTAACACTTAAAAAAAATATAAAATTCGTATTTTCCTTGAATTTTAAACAGTTGAATTTTCAATCGTTGTAAATCGAAGAAAATAAAAAATTTAATTTTCAGCAGTTGAGTTTTGATTTTTTTTCTATTTTCAACGGTTGAAAATTTAACGGCCAAAAATTCTTTTTTTTTCTCATTTGTCAACAGTTGAATTTTGTATTAAAATCAAGTTTTAAAAATGTTATATTCACATAATTTTACATGAGAATTGAATAAACATTTCAGTCCATAAAAAAGGATTGGAAAAAGGCCAATTTTTCCGAAGACGTGTAGCCATTGGCAAAATTATGTTTTGGCCAATTATTAATAGTCCTCCAATGAAATCTCAGTGGGAAATTTATGAGATTATAAAAAAATCCCCACTCTGATTACCCTCTTTGTAAGAAGACAGGAATGATCTAAATGATATAGAATTTGCGCTTAAAGTTTGTTAAGAAACCCATAGATGTTCTATTTTGATTGATTTCATAATTTTTGAAGTAAAGTAGTTTCCTTAAGCATACCTTTCTTTCATTTTTTATTTTTAAGAAACTGAAATTTATTAAAGCGATCAATTTTTCATATCGCTTTACTGAAAAAGTAGCATTGAAAAAAGTAGCCTTGTCTAAAAAAGTATCAAAAAAGTAAAAAAGTGGGAAACTTCGAAGTCTGCATCTAATTGTTTAGATGTCTATAGTTATTTTAGCTGCAGGAAAAATGAATTGAACCACTCCTGATCAAAAGGGGATACGCTTGGATTCAGCCTGAGAAGTATTGTCCTGAAAGTCAATTTTAAAAATCGTTCGAAATTTAATTTTGAGGACTGATACTTGTAGAGAAATTCAAGGCGCACATTTTTTTCCTTTTGAAAGAATTTGTGGGTTTTGTAGTTTTTGGCGTAATTGGTAAAAAGTAGATTTTTCAAATACAAAAAAATTAAATATTTTTTCACTTCAACTCGCGCTAGCTTAGCCAATTTTCATAATTTTTCGATTTTATTAATGCTAAATGACGTGCTTAAGTCTTCTAAAACTATTTAAGGAATAAAAACTTAAATATTTTAATCAACAAAAAAAGTTGTTAATTTTCTGAGACTTCGTAAAAATTATGAATTTTAACCTTCAAGCGCTTCGTTTATCGAGCAAATTTTAGGCAACGGCAAACTTCCAGTGAGAAAGTTGTTGACTAAAGTTCAAAGAAGTTTTCTGGAAAGTTTTAGTTTAATCGGATAAATGGCTAAAAAATTATGAATGTTTTAAATTGCACGCGGCAATCTTGACGTACCCTATGCACGTGCCCCCTCGGTTGCGAAATTTCGCAGCGAACGATATGAAGGTCAAGTCGGATACCAAAATAATACTTAAGATATTATCATTAGAATAATTTATTTGATAGACATCTTGAACAATTAATTATTGAAATAAAACTTTATTAAAAACGAATTTCAATCATTTTCGTCACTCTCTTCAGTTTCTTCGGCATCTCGACTCTGAGTTGTCACTTTTAAAAAAAACTTTTCGAAAAAAGAAAGGAAGGAAAGATGCGCCTTGAAATTCTCTACAAAAATCAGTCCTTCAAATTAAAATTGAAACGATTTTTAAAATTGACTTTCAGGACAATACTTCTGAATCCACGCGTATCTCCTTGTGATCGGGAGCGGTTCAATTGAAGCAGCAGTTTAGTGAAGACTTTTGGGGTAAATTTTTTGAGGATAATATGTAATTAATATAATTATACACTGCTTAGGTCTGCATACTCACATCATCGTCGGCAGCTGCCGTCGAAGCAGAATCCTTGCGATCTGGCGAGAAGTCATCATCCGACAGGTGCATATTCAGAGTCCTCGACAGCTTTCACAATGCCGAAACCTCGTGGAGACCTTAGAAAAATGTCACGTGACATGCATTAGTCCCTTAACGAGTTCACAAAGGGTACACGATTTATTAAGATCCTCAGCACCGTGATGACGATTCACAGGCTGGTGATGGATGACGACGCGGCTACTAATTAACAATAAGCTGGAAGCGGGGGCGAACGCTCGCCGATGATCATCCTTTGATATCGATTTTACAATTTTCAATCTGCGATGGATTATTCGCTATTCGCATGTTCCAATTGGTTCCAATCGCGTCGACTAAAGCCGGAAAAGAAATGCAGCAATGCAACGGATGTGACGAGGGGGCGCGTGAGAAGGGGACAGGTAATTCAATTGGGTTAAGGGTACTTAAAGGAGATTAGGGACACTGCTGACACACGATTTTCCGCTCGATCGTCAGTGTCGCTTTTTGAAATGTAAGAAGTTGTATTTGTAACTTCAGGGTGGCCGTTTTAATCGAGGAAAAAAATTCCCGGTTATTTCCAGGTTCGCACAAATTTTTCACGGTCATTGAATTTTAAAAAATTCGAACTCTTAAGGACGTTGGATAAAGGGGACTTGGAAATTTTTTTGATTGTCCTCAATTATGAACACGGCCCTGACCCCATATTTATTTTCGGAAGTCGATTGTAGGATAAATAGACAAAACTCACTAAGAATTCAGGGTCTGATGAAATCCTGGAATTCGTATAACATAAAATACATCGCGTTTTTAATGAGAAAATAAATATTTTGATAGAAAATATTCATTTTCTGAAACGTTGAAATCAACACCGAGCAGACAAATCCCGAAATAGTGATGGCGAGTGTCAAACAAACTTGACTTCAGCCATATTTTACAGACAGGAAACCGACACTGAATAAAAAAACGCACTGTATAGCATCCTTCCACAAAGTAAACTTCATAATTATGAAGCGAATTTCGCGATTCAATGCGAAACAAAAGTGAAAAATACTTCCAAATTTTTTGAGAAGTATGCGACGCAAGATTACAGACGAAGAAGGAAGAGAAACCGATCTAGCAGCGCGTTCACAGGGTGGTAGCGGCTATTTTTTGTACTAAAATGATAAAATCGCATATTACCCAGAGAATCGCGATCGGTAATTTATCTTTTTCCTCAAAACTAATTATCGGAATATATAAATAAAAACTAACAATTTTCGTTATGAACATGTATCTTGAAATTATTTCTTGCAGAATTACAAAGATAAAATACTATTTATAAAGTTACTCAGTTCGCAAGTCATTTGTAGTTGCATGAAGGGCGTAGCGGAATAAGGCATGTGAAATCTGCCCTCGCACGTATAAAGCTGAAATGAATTTCATAAGTTCCTATTCATGTGGTATGAAACTTTATCGTGTTTTAACCTCGAAATCCCACTTTTGTTGGAGATATGGAGGGGGAAAGAAAAATAAAAAAAGTGATTTTTCTCGAAAATGGCTCTACCGATTTTAATGAACAAAATATATGTTTTAAAGATCACTCTGGATAATTTAAGAAAGAATTGATAAATTTCTCGAACAAAAAGCATAAAATGGTTAATAAAAACGGCACATTGAACATAGAATATGTTAAAGATGAGAAAAATGTGCTGAAGTTAAAAGTTCCACCCAAAGAGAGGACTCACATTAAAAAGCACCCCGACGATTATGAACTGATGTGAGAGGCAAGGGGACTCACATTAAAAAAGCACCCTTACGATTATGAACTGATGTGAGAGGCAAGGGGAATTACATTGAAAAAGCAGCCCAAAGATTACAAACTGCTTAAAAAATCATCCCGACGATTATGAACTGACGTGAGAGGCAAGGGGACTTACATTGAAAAAGCAGCCCAAAGATTATGAACTGATGTGAAAGGCAAGGGGACTCACATTAAAAAAACACCCCGACAATTATGAACTGACGTGAGAGGCAAGGGGACTTACATTGAAAAAGCAGCCCAAAGATTACAAACTGCTCAAAAAATCACCCTGACAATTATGAACTGACGTGAGAGGCAAGAGGACTTACATTGAAAAAGCAGCCCAAAGATTAAAAACTGCTTAAAAAATCACCCTGACAATTATGAACTGACGTGAGAGGCAAGAGGACTTACATTGAAAAAGCAGCCCAAAGATTAAGAACTGATTTGAGAGGCAAGGGGACTCACATTAAAAAATCACCCCGACGATTATGAACTGATGTGAGAGGCAAGTGATATCTTTAAAACAACACGAGAAAAAAACTCAAAATTGTTTAACATTTTTTAAAGGCTTACTTTCTGTTCGAGAAATTTATCATTTTTTTTTTAAATTACCCAGAGTGACCTTTAACTCATATATTTCGTTCTTTGAAATCGGTCGACCCATTCTTGAATAAAATCACTTTTTTGATTCTTCTTTCCCCCTTCATATCTCTCACAAAAATGGGACTTTGAGGTTGAAACTTGAAGGAGTTTCATACCACATGGATGCGAACTTATGAAATTAGTTTCAGCTTTATACGTGCGGGGGATGATTTCACGTGCTTATTCCGCTAGGCCCTTTACTAAGTTTATACAATTATATATTGCTAACTTCACAAGTCACTTTCCTTTATAAATAAATAAATTTACCAACCCTGTGAAATTATTTTTTATAAAGAAACAAGTCTTTGTTCTTTATGAATAAATAAATAAATAAATTTACCAACTTTGCGAAATTATTTGTTTTGAAATTCACAAGTCCATTTCTTGTAAACAAATAAATTCCCTAAGTTGTCACATTATTTATTGCTAACTTCACAATTCACTTTCCTTTATAAATAAATAAATTTACCAACCTTGTGAGATTAGTTATTTATGAATATACAAGTGTTTGTTCTTTATGAATAAATAAATATATAAATTTACCAACTTTGTGAAATTATTTATTTATAAATTCACAAGTTTCTGTCCTTTATGAGTGAATAAATTTACCAACTTTGCAAAATTATTAATTTCCTAATCCACAAGCCTATTTCCTTCATAAATAAATAAACTTACCAACTTTTCGAAATTATTTATTTTCAAATTCACAAGACGCTGTCCTTTATGAATAAATACATAAATAAATTTTCCAACTTTGCGAAACTATTTATTCCCAAATTCACAAGTCTCTTTTATGTAAATAAATAAAAAAATTCTTTAAGTTTTCAAATTATTTATTTATAGTTTCAAAAGCCTATTTCCTTCATAAATAAATGAATCTACCAAGCATGTGAAATTATTTATTTATAAATTCACAAGTCTCTGTCCTTTATTAATAAATATGATATAAATGAATTTACCAACTTTGCGAAATTATTTGTTTCCAAATTCACAAGCCTATTTCCTTTGTAAAAAAATAAACTTACCAGCTTCGAGAAATTATTTATTTTCAAATTGACAAGTCTCTGTCCTTTATACATAAATAAATAAATAAATTCACCAACTTTGCGAAATTATTTATTTATAAATTCATAAGTCTCTGTCTTTTATAAATTAATTAATTAATTAATTTACCAACTTTGCGAAATTATTTATTCATAAATTCACAAGTCTTTGTCCTTTACAAATAAATTAAGTAATTTACCAACTTTGCGAAATTATTTATTTCCAAATTAACTAGCCTATTTCCTTTATATTTCGCTTCATATATAAATAAACTTATCAAGAATTTGAAAATAAATAATTTAGCAAACTTTTTAAATTCATTTATTTATTTATTCGTAAAGGACAGAGACTTGTGAATTCATAAATAAATAATTTCACAAGGTTGCTAAATTTATTTGTATATAAAGGAAAGTGAATTGTGAAGTCAGCAATAAATAATTTGACAACTTAGGAAATTTGTTTATAAGAAATGGACTTGTGAATTTGGAAATAAATAATTTCGCAAAGTTGGTAAATTAATTAATTTATTTATTCATAAAGAAAAGTAAATTGTGAAGTTAGCAATAAATAATTTGACAACTTAAGGAATTTATTTCTTCATAAGAAATGGACTTCTGAATTTGGAAATAATTTCGCAAAGTTGATAAATTTATTTATTCATAAAGAACGAGGACTTGTGTATTTATAAATGAATAATTTAACAAGGTAAGTAAATTAATTCATTTATAAAGGAAAGTGACTTGTGAAGTTAGCAATAAATAGTTGTCTAAACTTAGTAAATTTATTTTCGAATGCATGTTTATAACGAAAGTTGTTAGTTTTTATTCATATATTCCGATAGTTAGTTTTTGAGAAAAAGATTAATTACCGACCGCGATTCTCTGGGTAACCTGCGATTTTATCATTTTAGTACAAAAAGTGGCCGCTACCGCCTTGTGAACGCACTGCTAGATTGGTTTCTCTTGCTTCTTCATCTGTCATCTTCCGTTGCGTAGTTTTCAAAAAATTTGGAAATATTTTTCACTTTTGTTTCGGATTGAATCGCGAAATTCGCTTCATAATTGTGAAGTTTAGATTGAGGAAGGATGCTATACAGAGCGTTTTTTTTATTTAGTATCGGTGTTGTGTCTGTAAAATACGACTGAAGTCAAGTGTGTTTGAACTCGCCATCTCTTTCTCGGGATTTTTATGCTCGGTGTTGATTCCATCGTTTCAGAAAATGAATCTTTTTATCAAAATATTAATTTTCTCATAAAAAACGCAATGTATTTTACGTTATACGGATTCCAGGATTTCATCAGACCCCGAATTCTTGGTGAATTTTGTCTATTTATCCTACAATCTACTTCCGAAAGTGAATATGGAGTCAGGGCCGTGTTCATAATTGGGGGCAACCAAAAAAAATTCCAAGTCCCCTTTATCCAACGTCCTTGAAGCTTAAAATATTTTTATTTGAAGTAATCAAAAGTGAACTGCAAATTTAAGTGTGGAATTTTGTTCAATTTTAAAGATTCAAAATTGAAGCTAAGCATATGTTTAATTCAGAATTTTTTAATTCAAATGCTCAATAACTTAGGCATATGAAATGGAAGCTTTCAAAACTTTTCAATTAAACAATTTTAAATTTCAAGGATTTCACAGATTTTAACAGATTTCAGAGATTTCAAAATATTGCAGATAATTTCAAAGATTTCGCAAAGATTTTAAAGTTTTAAATAGATTTCCCGTTTACCCTAACTCTCATAATAAGCCTCCAAGCAATGCCTGACGAACTCAATCCTGTGTGCTTTTAATCTCTAAAATTCCCCACCGTCTGCAGCCGGATTTTTATAAGAAGCGCTTGCATTCGCCTGAGCATTTGGTCAGGAGAGTGGAAAACTGCAAAAAAGCAAAACTCCCGAGCGCATCCGGTCACCGACAGACGAATTTGGACTTTGGATATAGACATTTGATAGCATCGAGTGCCCAGATCCATCTTCGGCGTCAAACCTGCCGCTCTCTAGTACTTAAACACAACAAAAAACAAGACTAAGCGAGAATCCCGAACGGTCACCCATCCGGGCGCTAACCGCGCCCGTTCGTGCTCAACATTCGAGATCTTGACGAGTCGAGAAGCACCACTCAGCTACTGTAATAGGTTATATTTCAAAATTATTAACAAAGTTTTTTAATTTTTCACAAAGATTTTAATGATTACATAAAGATTTCAAAAACTTCACAAAGATTTCAAAGTTTTCACAATATTTCAAAGATTTCGCAATCATTTCAAAGACGTCGAAAAATTTCAAAAGATTTCACAAAGATTTCAATTGCACAATTTTAAATTGAATGCCGTTAAACAGCAAAATTTTAAGTCTTAACCTTTTATAAATTAAACAGTTCGAAGATTTCTGGTTAAAAAATATAAATCCACGCAAAAATTTTCAATGCTCTGAAATGACGAATAAATAAATAAATTTGTAAATGTTCAAAATTATATCACTTTAAGCTATTTTAAGTTAAAAACATTGAAAATTTAACGATTTCATTTTTTAACTTGAAAGTTAAATTATTTTAATTTTAAGTCATTTCAAATTAATAATTGTTGAATTGTTATTTGTAAATCGAAATTCAATACTTTCAGTTACAAATTAAATTTTTTTTTAAATTAGACAATTAAAATTGTAATGTTCTAAGTATAAATTTAGCACTTTGAAATTTTAACGATTCAAGACTTTCTATTTCGAACAATTCAGATTGAAATTGTTTAGTTTTAAATATTTGATTTATAATTCCGTATTTTAAATGTACAGTTAAATATTGATAAATATTAAAAAATTGTTCTTTTTAATTAAGAATTTCAAATCGAATGGGTTACAAAATGGAATATTTAAGACTGAAAAATATTTCAATAGGATTTGAAATTGAATGAAAGCGTTTATTTATGAATCTGTTAATCTGAAATTATTTGAAAATTAAAAATAGTTTATAAAGTTTCAATCGGACGTTTATATTTGTTTGACTAGTAAGGCTTTCGAATTGAAACAGTTCAATTTTTATCGTCAAAACCTGTTAATTGTTTAATTTTGAAGAGATTCAGAATCATCTCGTAAAATCATGAATTATTTTATATTTACAGGTGATCAACTCAAAAACGTTTTTTATCCAAAATTTGTAATTGCAAACGTTTTTAACTTTTAATCAATTGTTCAAGTCTTCAAAACTGCATTTTGAGATTGTTTAAATTGAAAATGTACGCTTAAGAATGAAATCCTGAAACCTGAAAGAATAATGAATGACAAGTGACTTCTGAAAATGGACTTAGGCGGTTTTAGCTTTCCATAGATCAATTGAACGTAACGTTGAAAAAAAAATTGAAATCGAACTTATTTTAAGTTGCACTATATCATGTGATATGAAATTTGTGATATTTCAAGTATTGAGTGGATTTTTCTTCTAAAAAATTTTTAAATTCCTGGTCAAAAAATAAATTCACTGTCGTTTTCCAGTTTTTCCCGGTCTCGAAAAATTGCCGGTTTCCCGGTCCAGCGGCCACCCTGAACTTCCTCAATTTTGCTGCTTCACAATATGGGATTTTGAAGCTATCAGTCATTCTGGGTTCATAATATTAAAAGAAATGAAGTAGTGTATGAGTGAGCCTGGAATTGGGAAGAAAATTTTTACAACTGTTTGAGTTTTTTATGAACGTTAAGAAATGTATTTCTTCTTTTGAAGTTTCTGCATCATCAAGGAGAATTGAGTGACTAGTCCTTCTAACAGAATAAAAAAAATCGAGAATACTTTTTAGAGTTGGAGAAAGTTTCTTAAAGCTGACATGTTCTCTTAAAATGAAAAAGTATTTCCTTACTTTTTGTAGGCTTTTTAAATATCGGTGTTCCAAATAAAATTCAAATGAGATTTTGAAGCTTGCCGAGTTAGAATCCCAAGATTCTCTTCTTCGTAATTGTCAAACAATAAAAAAGTAGGACCGTCACACCTAACACGTTAAATATACTAGAGAACATTTTTTAATTCTAAAAATTGAAATTAATTAAAATACAACGAATTCTCTCCTACGATGTCAAAAGTGATTTTCGAATTCTCATAAACTTCTCAGGAAGAAAACGTGATAAAAGCTGGACTTCTTTTTTTCACGGTATCATTTTTTGCAGGTCTTCTTTTAAAACCTAAAACGAGGCCTGAAATGAAACTTTTTTTATAATGTCTTCCAAAGCCATAATTTTTCAGCAATTATTTTTATCAAACGGTGAGCGTAAAATAATTTATCAGATCCTAAAAATTACGATAAATCAGTAATGATTGGTGCACCAAACAAAAGTCTTCTAATGTCAATCGTTTTCTGTGATAGAATGAAAGTCTTTTAGGTATAATTACGTTATATTTTGAATAAAATAATCAGGGTTGCTACAAAATCCCAATTTCGAAATTCCCTGACAGTTATACATTTTTCTTTCAGACATAAAAACAACCTTACGCCTAGGAGATTACTAATGTTAATGCAAAACGAGGTTTATTTTCAATCTTATCTTAAACATTTTTAGTGACAGCAGTCATACAGAATTTTATTAACTTCAACTTCAGTTTTTCCTGATATTCCCTGACCAGTTTTAAATTCCCTGACTTTTTGGAATTCCCCGACCTTTAGCAACCTTGATAATAGAATGAAGGATATACGATTATCATTAAATTTTATGACTTTTATTTTGCTTGCTCAAAACTAATTGAACGGATCATTTTGAAAAAGTAAATTAAAGTCGTAAAAATTCATGCTATAACCCAAAGAAAAACTTCTGTTTTTTTTTTATTTTTGAAATTGAATTGAAAATTGACTTTGAATTCGATTCTAAAACAAAGACAAAAATGAGTTACTTTAGTTTTTTCCAGACAATAAAAAAAGCTGATAAATAGGTACAATTAAATATACTTCGGTAATTGAAAAATAATATAGGGTATGTGGTAATGGTAGAAAATTATTATCTGATACTTAAAGCTTCCTATAATAGTCCAAATGCACTTTTAAACAAATCGAGAACATTGAGGAATCGAAAACGAAAAAAATATTTTTCAAATCAGCTAGACATTCATCCTTTAATCATTTCTCGATTTTTCTTCGATGCTTTTCCATTATTAGAATGGCCTAAAAGATTGTTCTCAGATTGTCCACAGATGTTATATAGTATATATTTAATTAGAGGGTCCATTAAATTTCAACTTTTTTTCGGATTAGTAAATAAAAGTTGAAGATTTATCATTATCGTAAGAGTAAAAAAATTATCACTTGTGAATATTGCAAATTTTTGTAGACAGTAAAGTCAAGATGAAAAAACAAAATATTATATAGTTTAAAAATTGATAAATTTAAAGATTCTAAGATTCAGCAAAAATCGGATTCTTAATTTTTTTAAAATCATTTCATTGGATATTAATAAAATATTCCTCATACATGTACTATGTAGCATTTCATTTTGAGTTTTAAACTTGGGTGACGAAGGTTTTCAGAAAATAAAAAAAATCCTAGTCTGCCCCAGGAAATTCAGAAGAGCCTATCTCAAAAACCCATTAATTTTCAGGCTTACTTAATTTTCAACAAAAATAATTGGTGAAATTATGGCTTGAAACCTTGATAATTCTCGACGATGGTGTATTAGGGATATATTTTCTGAAAATTATTGTATTTTTTAAAATAATAAGAAAACGTCTGAGTTTATCGAAGCTATACTGAAAAAAAAAAGTTTTTGAATCAAAGAAAATTTTTTTGATTCAAAGAATTGATCGTACTGAATACGTCTAATCATGTATTTCCCCAATCCAGAGAAATGGTTTTATCTAAACCAGAAATATGAAATTATTGAAACAAATTAATAATTATTTGTCAGTGGAATAATAATTAAGCGTAAGAACGTTGTCATTGGTTGAAAGAAATGAGAGATTTATGTTTAAAACCTAGGTAGTTGATATAATCAAATTTGATTTAAAATCAAGGAAGTATTTCCTTCAAACATATTAATATCCATCAACTGAAGTAAAAGATATTTTTAATTGAAACATGTGTTTCCTTGTTTTAAAGAAGCGTATCCCAAATTTCAAAAAATATTTCTTTGAAAAAATAAATGGGTTTCGAAAAGGATCAAATATTTCTTTGGTCCTAAAATGCAATATATTGTTCAGAATAAGCTAGCTTGGGATCAAAATAATACCAACATTGTTTAAAAAATTTGAATAGTTGAAATACAAAAATGTAAATCTACAATTTGTTCAAAAGTATTATTTAATGTAATAATAATATTTTTTCCCGGGGTAAACAACATTTTTAAAAATATTTTGAGCACAGTCAGTGTTAGCGATAAAAAACAGTAATATCAGATGACAATCAGTAAAATAGATCATCACATCTACTTTTCATTATAACTATGGTGAACATTTTCAGGTAACTTATTTCTTTGGGAATTAATTTCGATTGTGAGATAATATGCTCTGTCCACCCAGCGCGATTTGTCTTCAACTACTGACTGCTGAAAGAATTACTTGTTCAGAATGATTGATTTCTCTTTCATGAAATAAATAAATGTTTTTGCTAACGGATTTCATGAACATTTCATTCAAAAAAATTGTGTTTACACTGAAATAAATGTATTATCGAAACAAACATGCCCAAATATCAAATTTAAAAAAATACGTATTTTAACGAAAGGCACATGTATTTACTTTAATAAAGCGCTTCCTTCGTTCGAACAAATATTTGTTCGAATTAATTAATTACAGATTTTTTATTCAGTATACGATTTCTTCGATCCATCTGATAAATATTTTTTTCAACTCCATGAATAATTATTTATCTGGAAAAATATTTCTTTCACTCAATTGAGCCAGACATGGATAAATTACTTAATTCAATTAAGAATTTATCACTTAAAAAATCGATTTTATTGAAATGAGGAAATATTTCTTAGGATGTTGAAGAGAGATTCAAAGACATTAGGTTCTTGGCTTCCAAGAAATCACTTCTTTGACTTAATTAATTTTCACATTTATTGCAAAGAAATATTTCTTTCTATTAAAGAAATATCACCGAAGAAATGATTTCTTTGAATTGAGGTATGTCTCCTTTTGCCTCTAAACAAGATTAACTCAACTAAAGTAAACAAATCCTCGGTACAAAGAAAAAAAGCCAAGGAAACCAATGTCTTCGGATCAAGTAAATTTTGTTTTTACCGTAGGTTCTCTCAGCTTAGTCAAAAATATAATTTTCAGACCAGAGGTCAAAATAACCAAGGACTTACAACTCTTTAAGAAATTGTGCACTGTAAAATAAACTTTATTTGTGATTTCTGAACGAAAAATCCAAAATCCTGTCCACCTTCAACTTTTTTATTTGCATAAGATATCTGTTTAGCAACTGAACATATTTCGGATTTGAAAGACTTGTAAATAACGATTATTATGAATAACAATAACTGTAAATGACTATTTTCGAATATAAACGACTAATTTCTATAATTCAAAAAAAAGGACTTTTTTAGCAGTGACGAGAGATAAGTGAAGATATGAGAGAACCAGAAGACATTGAATTTATGGATGAATAGTTTTTTGTAATAAATTCTGCAATGAACAAAACTCAGGAAACAAAAAGTAGTAAATAAAAACGCGTAATGTTTCATTGAAATAATTTTATTCGAGCGAAGTGATCAGCGATCGCTGATCAGACAGTGACGAAAGCGTCAGAACTGATTTTTAATAATTTGTTTTCTCGTTTTTCGGTCCGAACGGAAAGACTTTGACATGCATGCTCTCCTATTCAAAGAAATAAATTCATCTTGCGGTATTTTCTTGACTGAAAAGACTAGTAGAAGAATTATGGCACTTTCGCTCAGCGATTCGCATTCAAAAATTTGCGCATGTACCTGCATTCAAAAATATATGTCAAAATGCACTCGAGTTCTGTTTTACAGGAATATCCATGCTCACCTCAATATGCTCGGCATTTACCGCGCTCATACTCATCACGGCAGGCAGAAAATACATAGAAGTCATTAGCACTTCCTTTCAACTTCATTTGTATTATTTATCATCATCATTATCATCATTACCATCATCATCACCATCATCCTCACCAACTTTTTCTTCATTATCATCACACACTTTCTCTCTACTTCTCTTCATCTTATCGCATAAGAAGAATTACATTTACACGCATATTCGATCGCTTTGTCGCTGAAATTCATCTTAATTTCGCTCACGTACCCACGCATTTGCCAAAATGTTAAACGATACCCGGAAATGCTTCGCTTGTGCATTGGAAAAAAAAATTAATCTATTTTGAGTATTGCCTATCAATTGTGCGATTATGCATTGCCGAGTGGTTTATCATTTTCGCTTCAATCAGCGGATGCCGTTCCGCGATTCTTAAAATGCATCCTAATTGTACAGTACCGCTCATTAACCATAATCACTGAAAAATTCGAGGTCTTTCTCTTTAAATGAGCGATTTAAGAAACAAAATGAAGGTGTAATGTTGTTTTGATGGATCTGTTTTATCATCCTAATATTGATTGTAATTAGTGTTGTGAAAATTATCGCACATTTAAGAAAATAATTAACTAATAAAAGATATCTGAACTTCTGGATTATTAAGGATATTTTTCCCAACAAATGTTAATTGGTTTGCACCGCAAATATGTTTTCTAAAACAAAAAAATAAACTAATTCAAATTTATGCAAATATAGCCTTGTGTGATTGCACATGAAGGTATGAAAGCATCATCACAAATTTTGTAAAGCGAAACGCCTAGAAGCAAAATTGTTATTTTTGACTTAAACGTAGTATGAAGTATGATTTACTCACATTCTTACATGGTCGTATAAAAAATTGTGCCTATAATCGATCCTGCGAACTGAGAGGTCAGTCGTCGAATTTTGCAAAATACCTATAGGAAGGAATACAATTAATTTTGTGTTTCATAAATTTCAATCCTGAATTCAGACATACAAAAAACTAGGACAATTACTTCCTACAAGTAAAATTGTCCAACTTTGGCTTAAATAGTTAAGAAAGCATGAAACTCTGCGTATGTTTTCCTTGTGACCTAAGAACACAATTTTTTTTTTCAAATCCGGTATTTTTCAAAATAATGAACTTTTTTTTTAAATCGTAGTGAGGGGTTTCTCATTGTTTCGAAATTCGCAAAAAAAAGTAATGAAAAGTTGAAAATTAACAAAGTGGCAACCGGTTTCCTGAAAATATTAACATTTTTGTTTGAAACAAAAAATAGCTAACACTTAATTTAAAGAAAAAACGCTAGCCAATTTGCTAACTTTCCACATTTGAATTAATTTTTTTGCGGAATTCAAAACAACGAGAAATTCTCCATCAAAATCAAAAAGAAAAAAGTTAGTTATCATATTTAATTTGAAAAATACCGGAGTAGGATCCATTATAAAAAATGTTGAAAAAATCATTGGCGCCTCATCCCAAATTTGTTTAAGCTCACAAAATCCAAGTTTCATGTTTTCTTAAGAATTTCAGCCAAAAAGTGTACCACTGCTATTATTTTATAATCGTCTACTGAGGATATTAATATTAATTTATTTACTAAATTGAGAACAAAATACAAACAATAAGAAATTGTTAAAATCTGTAGTGTTGAATAATTTTGTACTTGAAGAAAACAGAGTCCACGAAGTAAAAATACGATTCATTGACGTAAATGATCGGCAAGATAAGCGAGTAAAAAATAACAATTACCTGAATTTTAAGAATCACTTTAACGGTCAGTGCTGTACAATGAAACTTGCCTCCCAACAAAATCGTTCAGCCACAATTATTTCCTCGCGTTTTAACTTTCATCTGCATAGTACTAGGTGACTTATTTAAAAACCGGCCATTTTTTGATGACAATAATGACTCTCGGCACAATACCGTGACGTTTCAATTTCTAGCAAAACGTATAAAAAAGGAAGGTTCAAATTGGACGACGACGTATCCTCCGTCTTTCTTCAAATTTGGCACGGTTCAAATAATCCTTCGAATTCACAAACCTGATTAATGATTGACGAGAAACTCTTTTTTTTTTGGCCTCTAGAGATTTCTCAACATTGTCGATATCATATAAAATTCTCTCAGAGCCAATTTTTATTCGCCACCGGTTGAAAATTATTTCAAAAGTGACTTTCAACCGGTTTGAAAATCAACTATCCTAATATTTAATCCTTCGCGAGACTTCAGCCAGTTTTGTTTAATTTTCCATCTTTTTTGTTAGGTTTAAGACTCAATACCTTTTTATGTACATACATTCAAAATACTGGCACCAGACTTTTATATATACATCGATATGAAATACTAACGATCAAACCTTTAGTAGCAAAACGGTATCTCGACTTTTAAGTCTCATTTTTCTTCAAATACGTAGTCCTTTCTTTCTTCCTTTATTCTTTTTTATTATTACTGTATACTTTAGTTAACAGTCGAACCTGGCCGGCTTTTAGAATTGCTCTTACACACATACTTTTGTGTTTAACCAAGACTCAAGTAACTGCCCTTAATATTATTTAATGTCAGTATCCTTAAAAATAGGTACCTAAATACGGATGACTTCTCGTAGTAATTAATCTTCACTGACTGTTGACCAAAAGAGTCAACTTAAAAATTGTGTAGACCTAGATTCATCAGTGATTCGCAGAAAAGAGAATAATGATATTCGTAACATTAATTAAATTTAATCGAGACACGATCATTTTGTGAATCAATTACAAATACTCACAGCCAACTTGCGTCAAATTCGAATTCAATAATTATCTTTTAAAACTGGATTGGATCTATTTCAAATTCAAGGTAGATAGGAAACTTTCTGGTTTTTAGAGGAAATTAGACATTTATTTTTCCGATCTGAGAAAAAGACACATTGTACGTTTTAAACGGATCAACAAATTTGTGTAGCCAGGAGCATTTTTCTTTCGAAAAATTATCGAACTTTTTTCTCAACATTTTGTCGTATATTCACGAATCGGGGAAGAAAACTTCAATAAATATGTGCAGAATTTGTTTTTTTCTCAAACAGGAAGAATTGCGTATCGCATAATTTCTTCTAAAAAACGTCGACCTGATTTGAAATGGACTCGGTCACTGATAAGTCTGAATAGATATGTAGGATTGCTTTGAAAACATGTCTGATGAAAATGCCAACTGACTCGAAATGTTATCCAGTCTATTGTTTTCTTACTTTTTTTGACAATAAAATCCGCCTGAGTGCTGCTTTAATTTTATCTGCTTTCGTTGCAAAGAAACTCTGTAGTTTATAAAAAAAAATATATAAATATGGAAAACTGTTCACGATGAAACTTTATCATATGTACTAAATATTATTATTGAAACTTGAAAGGTCTATCGAGACTCGCTTAGTTAAACACATTGTACACATATACCACGTGTAAAGGCATTCTTTCGTCTTTCTCTCATAATCTCACGGAATGCTCAAACGCCACAAACAGCATTATTACTTGCACTCTGGGATTTTCAAGACGTTAATCCGAAGCAAGTACCCCATAGATGTTCATAAAAAAAGAAGAAATGTCTTGATGAAAAATATAAGGAAAAAATATTCCACAAATTTCTTTGGCGTACGGAATGATTTTGAAATATTGTCCAAAAGATCATTTATATTTACATTTGACTACAATTAAATCAAGAGGTTGCCAAGTATGTTCCCAAGAAAAATCTTACAGCAAAAAAGAGATCTATTCACGACTAAGGAAACTAAATGAAAATCCTAAACTCGTAAACAAGTGATCGAATCACATCATTTTAATATTAGGCCGTCGGGATTAGATCCCGGAGAAATCACAGATGCATTTTTAAATATTGATTGTTGCTTGAAACTTTCTTTCTACTTCTCTCACTTTCGTTTAAGAGTTCAAGGACAAAGGTTTAAATTAGAATGATTATTATATAAAAAAATATTAAAATAAAATTGAAGTTTAGTGGCTAATGCCTTCTTAAGAAAATGTAAGGAAGAATAATGGTTTAAATACGAGGTATAAAGGTTATTCAATTTAGATTTTTGCTCAAGAAACGTTCAACCTATCGTTTTACATTGGTCGTATTTCTAGAGAATCTAAAAAATTGTACGTTCATCAGAAATTACATATCCTGCTCAAGATTAACTAATTTCATAAACACAAAAAAAGTTGATCTTATTTAAAATATTCTATTAATTCAAAATTAAGTAGTTTAAAAAAATATTTTTAGCAAAAACATCTCAGCAGGACTCTTTGGAATGCATCGTTTGTTAGAACAAACTAGTTTCCTCACATCTCAATGAGTACGATGTGACTTACGAATAAATCGGAACGTATTTCAACAGGTACTAGTTACGTTTCAGTTATTTTAGTAAGGGAGACGTTACATAAACCCAAAATCGCGAGAAACTAAAAAAAAAAAATTTTAAACTGCGACCGTGTGAAAGAAAAATTATTGAAAGACCGTTAGTTTGATGATCCAAAAAAGAATTTAATGTCCACTTTTCCACACAAAGTTTGAAGCTTTCAGCAAACTTGCCTTACAAAGTTGTATTCGATCAAACTTTCATTACAAGTGGATGTAGAAGGTAAAGGAAAACGCAGTCAAATTCCGCAATCGAGTTTCCGCTTTTGATTTGGAATGATTTTATAATTTGATTTATTGAATGTTTTGTTCCATTCATTGGATCGCAGTGGCCAATGTAAAACTTAAAGCGAATGGTTAAAACTTATCCATGATCGCGTAATCGCTTATAACAGAAACTTTCCATCATCAAAAACTTAAAAGACAAGGCCTCGCTCGCTTTAGATCAAAATTAATTCGCCTGGGTAGTGAAGAAATCTGAGCAGCTTGCTCGACCACTGCAAAAAAAGCTTGGACGAGGAGCTTTATACAACTCAATAACACATGCGGGCAAAATAATAATTTTAATGAACTAACAGTAACAGACATTCATATTCGGGAAAGTAACATACAGATCATCATCTTCACTAGTAATCCTCGCACAACATAATTAAATCGAAAACTTTGCGTTCTAATTCTCTCACTGAAAGAAGATGAACGCGGTGTTTTTTCTCTTGTATTCTTACTGCATCTATTCTTATTTTGCATCTATTCTTATTTTTCATCTATTCTCACTCTTCATCTATTTATTCCTCTAACTTGTGCAATCACAATCACAAACGCACTTTCAATTCTCCTAAATTCATCATTTTATACAAGACAGTGGAACAATTTCATTCCTGCATATATGCATATCATGAGCGGTGATTCAAGTGCGTTTGTTACAGGGTGAGAGACGAGCGTGGACGTGTTCACTCACCCTTAGATTTAACACTTAAGGTTTCACACTCTATCAGTCGCATTCTCTCACAATCTCACTACATTCCTCTCTCTTTCTCTCGTTCTATGTTTCTCACACATACCTATTTCACTTATCTGACTCACACTCATCGTACACGTGCGTGTGCTTTGGCTCTCAACATTCTCTCTTCCTCTCAGAAGATCTTTTATCACGTGATTCATCGGCCATCGAAGTCCTCCATTGGGTTCAATGGATCACAGACACGCACTTAGAAGACGCAGTCTCGATTTCAGACATACTTCCATCACCGGACTTCGACAAAGCTGCGTTCTTGGTTCATTCATCGGCAACATCCACTTGCACTCTTCGTCATCCACAGTCGACAAAATCCGGCGGGCAGGTGTTTTGACTATGGGGCTGTCATGACACCACCGGCTAACTTACATCGTCGCCAGGGGACACGTGCAGACTCATAATTTCATCGTCATCGCTTTGGAACTCACGCACATCCATCAACTCGCATCCGCACCATCCAATCTTGTTGTCTTTGCATTGTGTTCGATAGCTTTCTAGTCAAATCAAATCGCATGACAGTACAACCGTGGGGTGATCTGTAAACAACAAAAGCGGGCCAAATATCATTAACCGTTCTCACTCGAGGGATTTTTCGCGTCACGCAGAAAGCAAAGGAGTGGATACTAGCCTTATGCGTTTCCTCTTCAAACCATATTCAAAGGTCTCTATCATACTTTCAAATTTACATCTGAATATTCCAAAGAAAACATTAGATTGTTATTTAATTTTCTCGTAATCGCAAAATTTAAATTTGATCCATCACATAAAGTCACTATAAATTCAACATCAGAACTTGAAACATCACAAACAAGACTTGGAATCTCCGACTTTGAATATCGCGTGAACAACAAAGCGCGAAAACTTGAAGGATTCATATAATCTTTGTTCTGTTGTCCCTCTACTATCCCAGTTCCAGTTTTCATTTAAACACACCCATTTTTTCCCTTCCCTGCTCTAACCATTCCCCAACCCCGTTTTCATTTTCAACACATTCGTTTCTTTCATTCTTTCCTTCCCCAAGATCCACTCCTCATGCTAATTCTGCTTTCTATACTTCCTTCCTCGACTCGATTCTTTGCAAGCGCATTCAAAACCTAACCGACCTCAGCAACCTTTGTTCTCTTGTTTCGCGTTGTAATGAGCTGCCGTTAAATATATCTATGGCACGCGTATAAATGCTGCGTTTCTCTCTTGATAACGCGCGTTGATATACGAGATAAAGTTCACTTACCAGAGAAAAAATCGACTGAACGACATACGATAGCGAGGAGAAAATGAGAGCAATTGTTGAAACGCGAGAAGCGGCAAAGACGGGATTAAAAGAGAATAAGACAAAAAACCCACGTTTATATTAATTAAAAATAATTTTGTACAAACATCTGCCTAACCAGTCAAGCAAATTTTACCTCATAAAATCGACTCATTTATTAATTACCAAATATCTTTAGATTTAAAAAAATGTCTTGAATCATACTCAGGTTTAATACTTAAGTGGTTAAGCATTGATTCTAATCGTCGCCTCAGAGTTATACTACGTTATGCCACTCAACTGTCAAACTGAGAAAATGAGATTCAAAGTTTGACCGTATTGACTTCTTTTTAAAGGTTGTTAAATGTCAAAATAAGTTTATCAGTTAAAAATAATGCGTGGTCAACAATATATCTTCACAAATTTAAATATAATTATGAATGTATTTTAGGTGATATGGAAAATTGGTTTTGCACATGGCATAAGATGATTCATAAAATTCCTTTTTTTCTCAGAATTATAGTACGCCATGTCTACAAAATGTTTGTGATTTAACTATTTTCAATAAAAAGTTAAACAAAATGATAGTTTAAATTGTTCTATTGTATTGCACACCTTCAATTAAATGAGTTGTTCGCAAAATATTGACTTTCGAGTAACACTCCGATGGTTACTTTCAAGGTTCAACATATTTTTCAAAATTGTTATCACTCAAATTGAAGTTAGTTACCCGTATAAAGTATACGCCACGAAGTTGGCATTTTTTCACTTACAACAATGCAAAAGAATGGACATGACGTAATATAATTTTAACTTTTAATTGACGACACTATTTTAATGAATAATTTGCAGCAGCTTAGAGAATAAATTTCAGGACAAATTTTATTTAGAAACAAAGTTCGAAACTTACTGAACCTAAAAATAGTAATGATTCAAAATTTTCAAAAAGTGGACATGGCGTAGAATAACTCTAAAGCGACAAAATTTAACTACCAATCTTGACTGCAATTATAAACATTTACTCTTCGAGTTTACAAAAATATTCCAAAAAAATTTTTATTCTCAACATTGATTTTTTTTTCATTTGCATTCATAAATTCTACCACTGGATTTTGTTCCTTTTTACGTGAACCTAAGTTTCTATATTTTCTTAATCTGAAAAAAAAACAGGAAAGTATTTCAATTTATTGTAATATTTGTAACTGGGTGACCACTAATTTCTTGTGAAAAAATTATCCCAGCAGGACTTAGTACCTTCGTTTTTACTGTTTTCCTACAAATAAGATAACATTGCTTTTTCAAAGAAAAGCGTCTTCTATTTCTGAACAAAATTAATAAAGAAATGATTTACTTACACAATTACACACTTCACGTTAAAATTATTGCAAAATTTGAAATTGAAGTTTCAGCATCAAACAGTATGAAACTACAACTTTTCAATCAAAGAAATTTAAACAAAAACTTTGTACAATTTAGGAGCTCTAAACTGTATTAATATTTATTTAAAAATGTATAGTCATAAAAGTAACTTTAATTTACAGAATAAAAATGCAAGACTTTTTTTCAAAAGCTGCTACAGATTTGATATGATATTTATGTTTTAAAATTTGCTTGGAAAAGTAAATTTACGAAGTTTGAATTTGTCCCAGTAGTTCACAATATTTTGTGCTCATAAATTTCTTTTTAGCCAATAATTCCAATAAATTTAGAATATTTTAATCTAGCGGCATGTCAATTTTTAAAATCGGATTGTACTCTCATTTTATAACCATAATTAACTAAAATTTAAGAAATTAAATTCAGAATAAATAAAACCTTAAATTCCTCTTTAACGTCCAACATCCTAATTTAACTACGAAAACCTTGGGAATTGAAAAAAATCAAAACAAGAAACTAATGATCAAATTTAGACAACACACTCTTAAATGTCTCCATTCAAATTAATGAATTGAAATGAAGAGGAAAGAAAAGGGTGTTGAATAAATACTAGAATGTTGGTGGATTTTTTGTAGATGTTTTTGATAATATTAAGAAAAACAAATTTTTTAAGACGAGAGAAAAAGAAGGAAGGGGATTTGGATGTTGCCTTCTTTTCCTTTTTTCTAATTTTTTGTTAAATTTTATTGGAGACATTCAAGAGTGTGTTGTCCAAATTTGATCGTCGGATTCTTGTTTTTTTATTTATTTTTTATTTTCCAAGAATTTCGTAGTTAAATTAACTAAATTAAATTAAATGACAAGCTTCCAAGTTTATGTTCAAAGTGATAATTGAACCATAATGTGAACTCCCAAACTAAAGTGTAATTTTAGTTTTCTCTGTTTTAGTATCACCAGTATTGACTAAAAATGTTGTTTCATCAAAAATAAAAAAGCCTTGATTTCCCAATTCAATGGCCACCCTGTGTGATCTCGCTCGAAGAGAAAATGTAGTTTTTTAGACGTTTAAAGACCACTGGTAAAAATATGTACGTAACATATAAAAAGAAAGTTACTCACCAACTAGAAGTAGCGTTTGCAGCGTTCTTCAATTTTCGGATTTCTTTGGTAGCCCAAGTCGCCAAAGTTTTCGTCTTGCCAGTGCGAGATCTCCTGCCTTTGGTGAGCAATCCAGCGATGGCATCAGTTTCGACCATGGGTAGCATCTTGGCTCCGAAAACCATGACGAGATCACCGATGAGACCAACCGCAATCGCAACATTACCATCAGAGTGATCGCTGTCCTGAGCGATGGTGGTGATGAAGTGAATGATGAATGGTACGTGTGGCTCCAGCAAGACGACATCAGCACTAACCTGGCTTTCATCATCTCCTCTCAAGCCCTGAACGATGCCTGTGTAGGCCTCGAGCACTCCTTCTCTCAACTCATTCAGATAATCAATCATATCATAATCGGTCTTATCAACTTGGGCCTGAGAAGCCTGTGCTAAGGTCTGCAAAACTACATCCAGGTACTTTTTGAACTCTGGCCCAATGCTGAGAGCAATATCTCCGAAGACAGCGAGAATTTGCGGTTTGACTGACCGATGAACCGTGTTGTTTCCAAGATTCTCCAGCAGCAAAGTCATGATCTCGTCGCAATAAGGCAGCATTTTGTTCTTCATAGCGCGACAAATATCCCCCGTAACACCAACCGCTGCACAGCAGACTTGATATTCCGAGTGGTTCTTCAAACCAAGGAAAAGGAACGGTTTGAAAGCGTCCATGTACTTCAAGAAACCTTCGCCAAGAACTTCAACCAACGTCGATACAGCCATGAGAGCATCTTCTTGCACGCCTCCTGACTTGCAGGAATTAGAGTTGAACATTGACAAGAGTGCTCCCATGATAGCGTCCGAGATCTGCGGTGCGTCCTCCGGAGTGACTTTCCTTAGTACTGATTGCAAAGTCGCGCATAATAGAGACTGCAAGTCATTGTACTGTGCTCGATCAGAATGATTTTGAATGTGCGTTTCCATCTGCAGAACCTGCTGCAGTCTTTCGAGGATCACCATTGTCGTTTTCTGTACAGTTACGTAGCAATCGCGCGGAGAGTTCTTCACCATTTCCATAAGGGCCTCATAGGCAGCGGAGCGGAGATTAGCCTGCGCGCCATCAGGACGATCCGTCGTCTCTAAGAGTCGTTGGATTATAAAATCGAAATATTGAGACATGCAGTAAGTTTCTGGCTGCTGTCCTTCTTCCGCCGTTTCTGCAGCTTCATAGCTGGCCTCTGCGAGTCCCGAAAATGCCCAGCAAACATTTGCTGCTACTCTAGGTTCGGCCTTGAGCCCGTTTACGAAGGACTCCAACAAAGGTTTCAGGTAAGTTTCGTTTATCGCTGCTTCTGGAATGACTTCGCAAATTCTGCCAAACGTCCAAGCGGCTGTGTCCCTGACGACGACGCTGGTGTCGTACATCAGTTCTATCAAGGTCGGCATGGCTTGTTCCGTTAAAGGCTTCAGGGTGTTTGGTTCCAGTCCACCGAGGATGGAACCGAAAGTCATCAGAGCCGCGTCCCGATACCGCCAGTCCGGATTCTTTATGTTGTCTTTTATGAATGGAAGAACGTGTGGTACGATGGTTTCCTCACAACAAGAAGCTAGAAGCATTAAACAGACTCCAGCGGATTTTGAAGGATTCCAGTCATCCTCGTCGTCGCATTCCTCTTGTTTTGTTAACTTTTCCATTAAGACTGGCACCAAGTACTGCAAAGCTCCCTTTGCATAGTGCTTAGAAACTTTTGTTGGAGGTCGTCCTCCCTCATTCGCTTCTCCTTCCTCCATCGACAAATCGACTTCTTCTTCCGATACATTCGACCAGAACTCAATACCCTGGAGCGCGACTTCGTCAATATCGGATTTCATTGCCTCGAGGGTAATCTGTAGAGACACAATAAAACAATATGATTCAATAGACTTTCTTATCAGGGTGTCGACTTCAAAGACAATTAAAATTTATCGGAATCTCTGGTCGTATTTATTAGATCAATTTAAACTCCTTTATTTATTAATTTGAGGCCAGCGCAAAAATTTGAATAATTTATGTCGTTCACATTTAAACTGCTTTAATTCAATGAAAGAAAGTACTAGACTTTATCTACAAAAAGTTATAATCCTAATGGGAACCGAACACATGGAGCTGCAGTAAAACAGTGGCAGCGACAAACGGGATGAAACCTAACCTTCAAGTTTACTAAAATTAACTTTTTGCCACAAATAGTCGTTTATTTTACAAAATAATGCCAAAAAAGCATCATACATTCAGTCTAAATTCTGTTAATTTTTATTTACTAATGAAAAAAATGTTAACGATATTATTTTTATTAAAATATGTGTACGTCCAGGAGAAAAGGACAAGGTTGCCGGTATGGAGTTATGTATAGGGTGATATAGACAGATAAATTCCTGAGAATTTAGGCCCAGAATAAACCCTCTATAGTTTGAAAAACGAGGCACTCAAATAGCAGTTTTTTTCAACATAAACAAGATTTTTCAGAATTCATTCTATTCATCTAGTTTTATTGATCACTGAGTGAAAAATTGATTTAACTTACATTTAATATCGTTAAATAGAGCAGAAAACTGTAAAAATAAAGTTGTTACAATTTTAGCTTATTTTCGTTATTTTAAGAAATATTTCAGTCAGCCTCAACCAACTTGAACCGAAGTCTTTTCACTTGCAGGATTTTGCAGAATATAACATTTATGCCCACATAGATCGACAGGTGTTCATTTTACAAAATTTGCCCTTAAGGCCTTTTTACTCAATTTTTAACGGCTGATGAAGCCCAGTAACAAAAATTAGCAAATTCTAAAAAAAATTACAAAAAGCTGATTTTTGAAAAAAGGACCACAGATATGATTTTCACTTTGTGCTTAAAAAACTTCATCATCCTGTAGTTACATTCTGCAAAAAAAAAAACAGCAAGTGCAAAGACTTTTAGGTTGAAAGTGTGCGAGGTTTACCGCGATTTATAACTTTTGAATAGTTTTTAAAATTCTGTGGTGCTAATTAAATGATACGAATTTTGAAAGTTTGAAATTTAAATGTTAAATTAATTTCTAAAAATGAAATAACTTTGAATATAATATCCCGTTTTTATTACCACATATTTTTGACACCAACTGGCGTGTTGAACTCGAGCGGTTCCCAATTAGGATTCAAATGAGGGAAAGGATTCTCGTTCAAATTAAAAGAGTTTTAAGATTTTCTGATCAATTAGGGATTCTTTAGGAAGAAAAAGGAAAATTGGGTTGAAGCAGAGTTGCTACAAGACCTGGAAGACCTGAAAAAATCATGGAATTCTGAAAACGAATTTTTAATTTCCGAATTCATACGAATTGGCTTTTTGACTAATAAAAATAATAAATGTAATAAATCCAAACTTTTTAGGAATTTATTATTAATATTAATGAGAACTGTTCAGAACTCAATAAATGTTGAAAAGCCCTTTACATTTGCATCAATTAATAATTGTACAAGAAGTTGTTGGTAAATTTGTTTGCGATCAGTGGAATTTTTTGAAATTAAATTTAATTGAACGGATTTTAATTGAAAAAGGTACGTCTGGAATTTTAGAAAAAGTAGACCTGGAGTACCTGAAAAAGTCATGGAATTGTGAAACCAGACTTCTGTAGCAACATTGGAAAGGAAGATTGCACGACCTTATATTTAACAATTTAAGTTAAATAGTTAAGATAAATAGTTATTCTGTTCCGAACTTAGTAGACCGATTTTCTAAATATAGATTCTGCAACTCACTTGCATGGAAAAGTATTTGGAGCTGAAGGACTGATCTTTTTGACTCGAATGGTTAGTTATTAATAAGCTTTGAAGCTATTTTTCGTGACCTAAAATCAATCGTTTTCACGATTTTCTCTGAAAATGTAGAGCAACATAAAAAACCTGATCTATGTTTTTCCAATGGAGTGATAAAATGAAATATAGTAATAGTTCTCATTAAAATTGAAATCAGCATTTGGAGAACAGTAAAAGTTTATTAGCTAATAGGTTTCTAACAACCTTAGGTAATCTGGGTGAAGGTCAAACTATCTATTCCGTCGTCAGATCATAAAATAGCCTCTTTTTTATAATACTTTATGTGGACTAAATACTCACGGGGAAGAGGGCTGGACTCATGTATGGTTCCATGTACTGATAATACAAAGACATAATCTTTACAAGACATTGTAACGCCGCGACCCTGACTTGTGTGTTCGTGGACTGTGTAGCTTCGCATACAACCTCCATGATAAAATTTCTTTCAGTCTAGAAAGTAGAAAAAAAGCATAAAACCGTAGTAATGCATCTGCAATTAATAAAAAACCGAAAGTAAATGAAGGCGAGTAATAAACTGAGAAATAAGAACCTCTATTTCAAAATTTCCTTTGGTAAATTCGAGAGAGTTAAAAAGAGCGCTCGTTGCTGCGAGTCGAACGTGATTCGATGTGTTGGAACTCTTCATACCGTGAATTATAGCTGTTAATATTTGGTTAGACTGCGTTACAAGCACCTCGCTTTCGATTTCTTGACAAATATAACCGATGGTTTCAAGCGTAGCTTCTTTAACCATTTCTGTACTGTTCATGTTAGTCACGTTATTAACCAGATAAGGTATTAATTCGTTCCATTCTCTGACTGGAAGTTCAGCAACAGCAACATAGGCTACACATTGAGCTGCTGAACTCGGCCTATTGTTCTCTGTTCCTAGTGCTCCTAATATCTGTAAAATAATTATTTTTCAGAGGTGATATTAATAACAATATTGTGTGTACCTTTTATTTATAAATCACAGATTACGAAAGACTGAAAGGATTTTGCTTACATTGTTCTTGATAAATTCCCTTTTATCTGCAGGAATAGCGAGCCATCGCTGTTGGTATTGGGATTTTAGGGCCAAATCTTTTGACGTCAGCTGATTTTTAAGTTGTAATCCGGCTGCCATGCGTGCAACGACACTTGCGGCAGGTGTGACAAGCACGCCGCTGAGTCGTTGAACGAATTCATTCTGATAAAAGAAAATATTTTTATTTTAATATTTTTTTTAAGGAGGATTTTTTTATTATTCTGTACATTGCACTACTTACAAAATTCGTTTGAGCTGCCTGTTCGAGGAAATTTTGTGCTGCTTCGAGTTCATTTTTATCTGCAAAAAAAAGAAAAGATACAGTAAATGAATGTTATGAATTTCAAGATCGAATAATTGAAACTGAATACTATAATTTCCTGCCAGTGAGATAATAAGTTCAAGAAAGTTTTAATTTGAAATGATTTAGTTTCGAACCCTTTATTTGGAATTTTTCATTCTTGAAGCCATTCAATTCAAATATTGTTACATTTTAACGTCTTGAGTAAGATATTTTTCAGTTTTCAAGACTTTATCCTTTTAATTCCAGGGTTGCTACAAAATCCCAATTTTGAAATTCCTTGACTTTACCCTGAGCAGTTTTTCATTTTCCCTGACCGTTATAAATTTTTCTCTCAGGTATAAAAGCAGCCTTACACTTAAGAGATTAATAATGTTAATATACAAAGAGGTTTGTTTTTAAATTTATTTTAAACATTTTTAGTGACAACGGTTATACACAATTTTATAAACTTCAACTTCAGTTTTTCGAAAATTCCTTCTTTCAGGATTTCCCTGCCATTCCCTGGCCACTTTAAAGGATGTTCCAGGGGTATACATAACCTCAAAATTTAATAATCTTTAATATGGTTTCTAAAATCGACAAAAACAGCCACATTGTTAAATATAACAAAATTCTAAAGGAAATCTAAGTTCACTTAAAAAAAGTAGTTGAATATGTAATTATTTATTTAAACTGACTTACTTGGAATTTTGTGTTTTCTTTCGCTCAAAATAACAATCGTAATTTTTCATTCAATCTTTATTATTAACGGCTTCTCTTGTTCCTAAAAAGATCCTCCATAATTCTATTCGGGAAAGTTTTATTAAAACTAAAGTTTTACGAAAATAAAATGTATACAAAACAAATGGTCACTAAAATTTTTAAGTAAGTTAAATAATAACTAGCTGGCTCATTCTCAATAAACCTTACACAAAGAGAACTGTAGAGAATCTCTTTAGGAACAAAACAAGCCGTCAGTGATAAAGATTGAATCTCAATTACAATTGTTAACTAAAGCGAAAGAAAAAACACAAAATTCCATATAACTAATTTTAAATGAACAATTAAATATTCAACTATTTCTTTTTAAGGTAAGCTTAAATTCTCTTTCAAATTTTGTTATCCTTAACAATGTGGCTATTTTTGTCGATTTTATAAATCATTTTACGGATTATTAAATTATGAGGTTATGTGTATCCCTGTAACATCCTTAAATTCCCTGACATGGAGCAGCCCTGAAATGTTAAATTTTAAAGATATGAATTTGAAGTTAAAACTCTAAATTATTCTACATAGAACTTATTTCACTTAAAAATGTTCAATTTTGGGATTTTTGTGAAATTCCTTTAGAAATCCTCAAATTCACATCATACTTATAAAACTATAGTATTTTTATCGGGAAAATTTTACAAGAAAAAAAAAATTTACTTGGGATTTTTATTGCTGAAAATATTTTTTGAACAGAATTTGCATAAGCGGAATATACATTTCATATTCAGCTAGTCTCTGGTCAAAAACGACCTTTATCGACCTTAATTTTAGCAATGACCAAATATGCTAATATACTAATACAATTAAATTAACATTAAATTTTCATTCCAGAAGTTTTGCGTCATATTAAAATAATACTATATTTCACATCCCAGATAAAAAGTCATGTTTCTGAGGTTCTTAAACAACGAGAAGCCTGAAATAAAACATTTTTTATAGGTTAAATGTGAAATCCACACGCGGTGATATTGCAATGCCGGTGAGGGTGTAAGTTAAAGGTGCAGAATGGAGGACTGTCAATAGTTTTCCTGTACGAGAGAAGGCCCTTAGCAACAGTCAAATTATTCGTGATACTCTCTTTACAATGTGCAAAAATAACCCGAGATTCGCGAAATATGGGCTTTCGGGGAGGGATCAGCGATAAGCGGAAAAAGTATGAGATTGACGCAGCAACTGGCAGCAAGGAGCTTCTTGTCATTGAGTGGGAGCGTTGCTTAAGCGGGAAGAGATAACTGTGATAAATCATGGCCGTGAAATAATAATTTTGCGAGATCATAGACGAAAGAAGACAAGATTTAATGTGAAATGGATCTGGATTCGTAGGGATTTATGGCCACGAGGGTCGATACGAGGTGTATGAAAATATTCGCACCGCGCACCTGGTTATTTCGACGCAAAGTCGCGGCAAATTCTTACCTGGTGAAACGGTCTTTTCGAGGACCTGTATCAGCTGCAACGTGGTCGGGTCCATCTGCATGGTGTGGCAGTTATGAGCTCTTGGCACTCCGTGGCAAAAAGTGTACTTTTATGCGTTCAACGATACCTTAATGGACTCGTCGCGACCGGCAGATGCCCACATGTAGCCACCGAATCAACTGCTCGACGTACCCCCTTCCCACGCTGCTGACTTCCTTCCACGGTCGTCGCGTGCCGCGCAGGGATATATCGTTCGTTGGCAACCAAGGGCGACTTGAAAAATACTCAGACAGCGCCAATTGAAGGACAATCGCGAAATGGGGGACGATCGTCGAAATAGCGAGAAATTGGCAAAAATAGTTGAGTGGGGAATATCAGTGAATTTTCGTAAGGATTTGAGAGGGGAAAGTAAGTCAAACGGTTTTCAGAGTTCAAATCTTCCAATGATTCATGAGCACGTTTGGAACTATTTCGTGCTAAGGCCCGCCGAATCATACCGAATACACACATCTGAACCTCTTTTTCCTATTTAAGCGCCACCTTTTTCGATTTTATTCTTTTGATAGATTGAAAAGGTAGAAATCTGAATTATCGATCTGTGGATACGAAGATTGTTCCGTTGGTATGGATTTTTGGTACGGACGGATTCCTGTAGTGACGCTGGTGAGTTTTCATATAAAAACCCGCGAAAATTTGAATGGATTTGAATTCGGAATTTTACTTTTTAACCCATTTAGAGGCCGTTTATTACGTAAGTTACTAATGTAGCCGTTGGCTAAACACGGATCTTACGTTTATCACGTTTCAACCCAAAAAGACGCATTTTTGACAAAACAGTTGAATTTTCAAGCAAGTAATTAAATTTTTAACAAAATATCCAAATTTTTAAACAAAAAAGATTAAGACTCAATCAAAAGCAGTTGCATTTTCAAGCCGAAAAGTAAAACTTTTAACCAAAAAAGATTACTTATCTACCACAAAAGATGAATTTTCAATCGAAAAGGACGAAATTTCAACAAAAAAGTTAAATTTTCGACCAAAAATATGACTTCAACAAAATGGTAGAACTTTTAGCCAAACAGTTGAATTTTAAACCTGCAAAGATGCATTTTCAAATAAATAGTCAAAATTTCAAACAAAAAAGATTAAAATTCAACCAAGAACAGTTGCATTTGAACTAAATAGTTGAATTTCAACGCCAAAAACCCGAATTATTTAGAGAACAATTGAATTTTCAAGCCGAAAAGTAGAACTTTCAACAAATAAGTTGAATTTTCAACCAAAAAAGGTGTCTAACAAAATAGTTGAATTTTTAACAGAATAGATCAATTTTGAACCAAATAGCTGAATTTTTAACATACAAATATGAATTTTCAACCGAATATTTGAATTTCCAACTAAAAAAACATAAGTTTTCAATCAAGAATAGAACAGTAAATTTTTTAGTTCTCAACCAAGTAGATGAATTTTCAACAAAGAAGATTAATTTTTTACCAAAAAAGACGAATTTTCTACAAAAGAATTAAGATTTCAAGCTAAGAAGCCGAATGTTTCAGAAAACACTTGACTTTCATACGGGAAAAGATTCATTTTCAACAAGAAACTCAATTTTCAATCAAGAAAGATGAATTTTCAACAAAAAAGTTAATTTTCTATCAAAAAAGTTGAATTTTCAACCACGTAGGTGAATCCTCAACCATGAAGATGAACTTTCAACAAACAAGTTTTATTTCCTACCAAAAAAGACGAATTTTAAACAAAAAACATGAATTTTCTATCGAATGGTTGAATTTTTAACTCAGAAAGGATAAATTTTCAATAAAAAATGGAAAAGTTGAATTTTTAATCAAAGAGGTGAATTCTGAGATCAACAAGACGAATTATCTACAAAACAGTTGAATGTTCAACGCACAAATATGATTTCTGAACAAAAAACTTAATTTTCTAACAAATTAGTTTAATTTGCAAATAAATAGTTTGATTTTTAACCGAACAGTTGAATTTTCTACCAAAATAGTTGAATTTTCAACCAAAAAGAATAAATTGTTTACGAAGTACATAGTTCAATTTGAAACCAAGTACATACTTGATTTTTCAACCAATGAAATGAATCTTCAACGAAACATTAATGTACTACGCTAAAAGACGAATTCTCAACAAATTACATTAATTTTGAACGAAATTGTTAAATTTTCAAGCTAAAAATATAATTTTTCAAAAAAAAGTTAATTTTCAACCAAATAATGAAATTTTCAACGAAACTGTTGAATTTTCAAGCCAAAAATACGAAGATTCTGCATTCAAATAGTCAACTTTTCAACTAAATATACGAACCTTCAACTAAAAAATAAATTTTGGACAAAGTATTTCGACTTTACAAAAAGTAGTTATTTTTTAAACAAAAAACATGAGTTCTCAAGGAATTATGTAACAGCTGATATTTTAACCAAACAACATTTGAATTTGAAATTAAAAACAGTTGAATTCAAACAAAAAAGACGAATTTTCAACAAAATACATGAATTTTCATCCCAATAGATCAATTTTCAACAAGAAGGGATCAATTTCCAATTAAAAATATGTATATTTAACAAAAAATGAAATAGTTAAATTGTCAGTTAAAAAATTGATTCTCCACCAAAAAAAAAACGAATTTTCAAAATAGTTACATTTGCTACCAAAAAAGAAAAGTTTCAACTAAAATATTCAATTTTCAGAACAACAAAAAAAGAATTTTCAATTTAATAGTTCAGCATTCAACCAAATAGTTGAATTTTCAACCGAAAACATGATTTTTTTAATCAAGAAGATTTATTTTCTACCAAAAAAAGACGAGTTGTCAAAAAAATACATGAATGAATGTTGAACTTAGTGTCTTGAAGTTTTTCAGATTGCTGAATCCGAATTTGAGCTCAGATTGGAAAAATTTGAGATGGCTATGAATGCTATGGTACAAAACAAAACGCGATGTTGAGCTAATGGAAAATAAAAGAAAATCTCACGCAGATTACTTCACTCTTACTGTTTCCGTATGCATGACTAACTGACGCCTTTACGTGATAAATTTATAAATATTAAATAGAGTTGTGGCGCTTGAAAATTCTGAGATATTTGTGTGATATTTAATTGAAAGTTTGTTTAAGGTGTTTGTTCACTTCATACCAGAGCTACGATGTCTTTAATTGGAAGTTTAATTGGTTTAATTATGTCTTTAAGACTGCCATGCAACGATAAAAATGAAAAGTTCCGTTATGTCTGCGGTCATTACAAACCTAAAAACACTCGCAGATTTATAACTGACTCTATTGAAAAAAAATTTGAATTGTTTTCAACTATCCATGACAATCTTAGATAAGTCATATGTATCTCGATGCATGTGCAGTTTATGCAGAATCATGTTAATTAATTGGGGTAAAAGTGATTCAAGATCAAAAGTTGTCCTCGAACCTGCAATTTGGCGCGAGCCAACAAGTCACAGTGATGATTGCTGTTTCTGTGTTTGTGATATTACTGGATATAATTAAAGATTTAAAAATGGAATGGCTTATCAAAGTGTAAGCTCGATGAGTCCAGCTAAGTTCGGAACTCGTACTTCAAATAAAAATGCAGTACAGATTGCGGATACTGATGACATAACATTTGAAATCTTTGGTGGCAATGATTTTGAAGATTCTTCTGATTCTCTTGATCTTGAACCTATACTATTTGATCAAAATAGTCTTGATGATCTTGTGCGTGACTCAGATCTTTCAAAGAACTCAGCTGATTGTGAGTTATTGCGTCGAGGCTAAAAAATAGGAATATGCTGTCTCCTGGAACTAGAGTCTCCAGATATCGAAAGAGAGAACAAGAATTTCAAAAATATTTTTCAAAGGAAGAATCCCTTGTATACCATAATAATGTTCAAGGATTAATGAATGAGTTTATCCCTGGGATATACAATCCAACTAATTTTCGGCTTTTTATTGATTCTTCTAAGATCAGTCTTACACCTGTTCTACTACATAATTGCAATGAATATGCCGCTGTTCCTCTCGCGCTTTCTACCACGTTAAAAGAATCACAGAAAAGTACAAAACTTCTTCTTGATAAGATAAAGTACTATGAGCATGAT
This sequence comes from Melikaiella ostensackeni, assembly GCA_032362435.1. Taxonomy (NCBI): domain Eukaryota; kingdom Metazoa; phylum Arthropoda; class Insecta; order Hymenoptera; family Cynipidae; genus Melikaiella; species Melikaiella ostensackeni. Next base: position 40,571,995 of record JAUMHM010000016.1, on the reverse strand, counting down.
TGGAGAATTCAGTTAAGAGATGGGTGAACGTTTTCACCAAGACATGAAACAAAAGGAAAAGCACTACCAAAAATAAACAACCACTCTAGTAAAAACAGCCGCAAATCATTGGAAAGATCTTTTGATGAAAAACGACATCGATTCCACAAAAAAAGAAGTATATCTTAAAATTTTGTTCCGCCATATTGGATCCATTTTATATCATAGCATTCAGCCAAATTCAGCCCCAAAGCGAAACAAAAAAATATTTCACTCAGATTTCATCAGTCTCACGGTTTCCGTATGCTTGATTGACTGGTATCCTTACTTGATAAATAGTTTTGTTGCTTAAAAATACTAAAATGTGTGTCTAATATATTTCATTGAAAGTTTTTTTTTGTAGAGGTATTTAATCAGTTCTTTTCATATAGCTATATTCTCGTCGATTACAAGTTTTCTGAGTTGTTTAATCCGTATATCTTAAAATTTTGTTCCGCTATATTGGATCCGCCATCTCGAATTTTGCAAATCTGAGCTCAGATTCGGATTTAGCAATCTCAAAAACTTTAGGAAACTAGGTCTTGTACAAATTGAAGAATTTCTTAAAGTTTTAGTCCACTATATTGGATCCGCCTCTTGAATTTTGCAAATCTGAGCTCATATTCGGATTCAGAAATCTCAAAAACCTATAGACACCAAACCCTTTATCAATCGAATAACACAATTTCATTCACTTTCTTCCCTTTCCTTGCTAGTTTTTCGGTGTGAAACTGAAATGGTTAATGTGCCATATCTCGGAGAAAAAGAATCGTTACGGGATGATCAAAAATGGAAATGAATGGTAAAAGGAAGTACTAAACGATGGCGTTAGCAGTTTTTAGGAAAAAAATCGTTGCACAATAAAATTAAAACGCACATTTTTATATTATAACTTTGTTTTTATTTAATACCTCGCGAGAAAAAAAGTATGAAGGATAAGAGATGACATCTTCGATTTATAGATAAAAGCCGGGAGAATAATCGTCAGTCGACTTATAATGATAAACACGAATTTTTCGGAATAACGCTTTTTTCTTATTACCGCCTAAACAAGTTTCGTTGAACATTACACATTAAAAGTACAGGCGAATAAAATTTCTTGTTTGAAAGGCGGCGTGAATAATAAACGAAATAAAAGAAAAACGCGAAAGACCACTTTCTAAGTCTGAAGCACTCAAATAGATTGAAAATTAATCAACGTTTCAATTTTAATTTAACAAAAATATTGTAGATAGAGTTGTTGAATTTTCCATAATACTTTAGTAACTGATTTTGATTACTTTTTTATTATATTCTTTGTCATTTTTCATTTCTCATTGCTCTATTTTTTTTGTAAATTTTACTAGATTTTGCCTAATTTTCAATTTACCTAATTGATTCAGAATTAAAGAGAGGATTTCAGAATACCGAAAGTTGTTTGTTACAGGTATTGCCAAATGTACACTTACACATGTTTAGGAAACATGACACACATATTATATTCATAGCTATTGTGCACGTACACGAATTCAAGTACGCAGATATGTTTTTCTTGAGATGCATACCTGCGCACTTTCACATACGAAAAGCTATTGTGATCATTTAATCATTTTACAGCACATGAAGGAGATTCAAAAAGTCAGTGATCTCGATAACACTATACGAATGATTCATTCAATTTTAAAAAAAATTGGACTAATATTTTTCAAAATTGACAATTAACTAGAATCCTAATTTCAAAGTCACAAATATTTCTGCAACACATTCGAATACAATTTACGAATTCACACCGATTTACATTATGTATTCTAAAGAGGTAGTGATTCAAATTCCGATAAACTCACAGTTCTACATTTAATATTATATTATATTATAGATATACAAGTTTTATATTGATAATATAATATTCATCTAAGAAGGCAATCATAAGCATCCGTAGGCAAATCAGTATGGGCCTATTATGATTTTCCTTTCATTTTTTCGCGATTATAGGAAATTATTATAGGAAAATCAGTAAAAGAATAATAGTATATTGTGCGACTCGTTGGAGAAGGAGAAGATTCCGAGAGCGTAGAATTTGCCGCGCGCGCATAGCGAGCGCGGTAACACGCTCAAGGACTCTTCTCCTTCGACAACTTGTCGCACACAATATTTTATTCGACTATCGCGAGAAACAT
>JAUMHM010000016.1:40553133-40569721 GCA_032362435.1 Melikaiella ostensackeni | reverse complement strand
GATTACTTATGCTAATCGTCAACAATCAGGTAATGTATTATTTTTCCCACTCGAAACAGGGTCGGGAAATGAGATATCACTCGCGGGTGTTGAATAAATAATATTAAAATATTGACAGAATTTCCGTAAAATGTAGAGAAACTACAAATAAAATAAAATAAATAATTTATTTACGTTTTCTCTACTTTCTGCAGTAATACTTTTAATATTTTAATATTACGAGGGATTAAAAAAAATTACAGGGTTTTGTTCGTATACATGTCAACCATTTTTCCACGTAGTCGCCTTCCTGTTCTATGCAAGGAGTGAGCCGTGGCACAAGTTTCTTAATACCCTCCTCGACGAAGTTTCCCGCCACCGCCTTCCCCAACTTCAGGACCTCTGTTTTCATCTTCTCGTCGGTGGAAAATTTTTGTCCACCCATGTGAGTCTTCAGGTAGGTGAACAGGTGGTAGTCTGAAGATGCCAAGTCAGGGGAGTAAGCGGGATGGTTCAAAACATCCCAATCGAATGAATTCAAAAGTGCCTTTGTGGCCAAGGCTGTGTGCGGACGAGCGTTGTCATGCAGCAAGCATACTCCTTTCGTCAACATTCCTCTCCGCTTGCTTTGAAACGCCCTCTTGAGCTTTTTAGAGTCTCACAGTATCTTTCTGCGTTGATGGTCTCCCCCTGAGGCAGAAATTTGATCAAAATGATCCCTTTTTGGTCCCAAAACACAGAAGCCATGATTTTTTTGCTCGAAATTGAAGTTTTGAACTTTTTGGCGGATGGGGAACTGGTGTGACGCCACTGTGACGACTGGCTTTTTGTCTCTGGAGTATAATGAGCCACCCAGGTTTCATCTCCTGTAACAATAGAGCACAGAAAATCCTCACCTTCCAGTTCAAACCGCTCTGACACTACGGAGTTAGTTTTCGTACTACCGAGATCCCCCTGTGCTCGTTGTACTTAGGAGAACCCCCTCTACCACTCAGCGTTGCCAAACTTGGTGAAAAAAATTTCCACAGCCCAAAATGGCAACAGTACTCTTACTTTCTGGACAACCCTAGTATTTATTTTCATACTGATTTTCGTATAATAATTTCTATAATAGTTTACTATAATTGCGGAAAAATTATAGGAAATCCATTATAAGAAAATCATTATAGGCATACACTAAATTTCCTATATATTTTTTTTAAGGGGTTTCTTGAAACAATCCAAAAATATATTGATATATTGAGTGAATACAACAACTAGCTACATTGTAGGAAAATGTCTATCTTTGGATTCAAATTAGAAACTGTAAGGCGAAGGCATATATTATTAAAATAAAATAATTTATGAATTAATTCGATAACTTTTCGTGATCACTGACTCTATAATAATTTATCCCAGGGAATTTTTTTCTTTCGGAAAATTCAAAATTTTGGGTGTGAAAATCTCTATCGAGTGCTGGTACACTAATACAGTTTCTTGTCATGATAAGCTGCAGAATCTTGCAACAGCGATGGTTAAGATGGTCATATTTGTGAGAGTGGTATTGGTTGCAATATCAGTAATAACAGCGACAGAGATCGCAATAGACATAGTTGTAGGGCAACCCTGCAAAAGGGCATAAGCGCCATTTTCTCGAAAATTATGTTATCGACGTCTGAAGTCGAGAAAACCTGCACCTCGAGCGAAAATAAATTCCCCTTCATCTTCTCGGAACTTAATAACATTTTCCAATGAAACTTTTTTAACATCGATTCAGCAATTTTAATAGATAGGAATCAATTTTTTGCTTTCTATCTGAAATAGAAAATTAGATTTTTAATCGCCGACCAAACTTGAGAGGAAAAAGAAAATCCTCCCTCCATCTTCTCGGAACCTAACAACATTTTCCAATAATAATTTTCAGGCTTCCATTCAGTACTGATTAGGTCGGTTCGTTTTCCACCTTTATCTTCTGATTGAATTTTAATACCCCGGAAAAGTTGTCCACGTATACCACCTCTCCTTCTGCAAAATTTTTCTCTGATCAGCAACCATCTTCTGTTCGTTTTTTAGATTTGAAAATTTTAAAAAAAATTACTGTTGCTTGAAGAAGTATGACAAATTTTTTGTATCTACAGTTTTTGCTGGTAAACAGCAATAAAAAAAAAATTTTGAATTTGAAATTTTCTGAAAATTTGCCAGAAATATTTTTTTTAAATTGAGTTGAATGCACACTTTTTTCAGTTTTTTGGAAAAAGTTGAATATATGGAACCTGAAATTTCTTCAGCTTGAATCGAAGAAACTTGCTATTATTTTTCTTTAATGGAAAACATTTTTTTCGTGATTTTTTATTTTTCTTTGCGATTTTGGAACGGTTTGAACATCATGAAAAAAATTGTTTTCCAAAAAAGCAAAATGAAAGCAGGCTTCTTCAATTCAAGCTGAAGACATTGTAGGTTCAACATATTCAACTTTTTCCAAAAAACATGTTTTTCTGCACATTTTGAAAAAATTCTGAATGAAACAAACTTTTGTTTTCCCTAATTTCTATTTTTTTATTATTGTTCAATAGCGAAAACTGTACATACAACAAATTTCCCATAATTCTTGATCCTAGGAATTTTTTTTCACTTCAAAAATTTGAATTTTCAAATGCAAATAACGAACTGAAGATAATGTCCGGTCATAAAAAGATTTCGCAGGTGAAAAGTTAGTATGGATGGACAACTTTTGCAGCGTATTCAAATTCAATCAGAAGAAAAAGTTGGAAAACTAACCAGCCGATTCAGTACTGATGTATCTCGGAAACATATTTTCATTTTTTTTCTCTATTGAAAATTCGATTTTTAAGAACGTTTCTTATCTCTCCTAAAAAATCGTCAAAATGACGCTTATGCCCTTATGCAGGGCTACCATTCAGTTACAGTAACAGTAGGAGTAGCATTATAATAGTGTAATTTGTAATAGTAGCAGTGGTGGTGGTGGTAGTAGTAGGTATATGTCTCTCTACGTTAGTTTGATTAAAAATAACGTCATAACGTAATAGGTAACTTTATACCGGAACCGTTTCAGCTAGTCGAATAATATATATATGTACTCGCGATTACTGTGACACTTTTGCCGCATCGGCTTTCGAGTTTTATGCAACTTTTTTTGTTCGGGTGCTGAGACGGTCCCGTGTTTCTTTTCTTAACAATCTAAAATCACATAAACGTAAGAGTATCTAGTCAAAGGTCAATGATAAATTCTGACCGTTCGATTTCAGGATTCTCGCACGCAATTAACGACGCAAGCCGGATATAATTTTTCATATAATATTCATTAATACAGTAAAACTCGCACTCTTGTCACACACGGTGTGAATATGCTCGATTTCGACATTGAAACAATCAGGGTCTCCGATAGTTTAAAAAAATATAGAAAAGTTCGCTAAAAATTGAAGCTTCTTTTGTTTCTTTGTACCTACGCGCTTCCCAACGTACCAGAAGATATCGGGGACAAGCGGAAATTTATTTAGAAGCTCATATATCTATGATACGGATTAGTGAAGTAGAAAACTAGAATGAAAAATATCTCGTTTCGTTAAAAAATGTAACGCCAATTGTGTTCACGATTATCATTTTTACAAGCGAGATTTATACATTTAGAGTATGGACGAAACGTGCGAGAATCGCGTCCTATAGGCTACATTTAGAAAAGGAGGGAGGGGATTCACGAATCAGGCACTTTTCCTTCTTCGCTTCACCACTCTGATATGTCGAATTTGTCACAGAAATCTGCTACTATGCTCTTGTTGTCGCTCAAGATTAATCTGCAAAGTTAATCGTTGAATTTTCTGGAATGATTGTATTTTATAAAGGTAGAAATAGGATTTCTCAACGGACAAGTATCATAATATTGCAATATCTACCTGAGTTAGGAAAAGGCTCGGGCTTTCTTCGGGATTAGCGAATCATTAGGTGGTTCAAGCATTAAAATAATTATCACAATCTTTTAACTAGAGCTACTTCGCAGCCTTGTTCTCTGCATATTGCAGAAAGCGCGTGGGTTCAAGAAATGCCTTCGAAATAAAGCTGATTAATTTATATCGGTTATCGATTGCTTCGTTCGTGCCATTCGTTGAACCCATCTATCGCTTTTGGTTTTTTTTTCGCCAGTCTCGTCTAGAAACCATTGAGCCGACAACTGTAGCATAATTTCAGTTAGAGTATTATATCGTTTCTCTTGTGGCATATGAAATTCTTAATCGAAGTTAATACGAGTAGCCTGATTGAGGATTCAGGTCCTCTGTGAAGCACAAAATCATCGTCGGTGAAGACGAACGTCCCATCGAACCCGAAACAAGAATTACTGCTAGGGATGGGTGAATATCCGGTACCCGATACTTCTTAAATTAGTAGAAACTCGGTGAAAAATTACAAATAAGAGGACTTGAAATTGACAAAAGCAGTTTACGACCTACGATTCTTAATAAAAATGTAACAAAGTCGTAAGAATATTCTGGTAACTTGCCAGGACTCGTAAAAAAAAATTACTAATCGTCATGATATAAAAACAGCCTCCCGGATATCCGGGCACATCCCTAACTAACACGGATTCATTCAAACTCCGTGCGGTATATAATTTTTTAAACATAAGCACTTTCATAGTATATATTATATATACCAACCTATTTTATAAACAAAGCAGATCGATCAAGGTTGATAATCTCAGATAGCTCTAGTGAGTATTTCGCGACGCACGAACATCTCAAAGAGCACTTATTCTTTTCCATTCACGCTTTTCCATTCATACTTCAATAGACAAATACTGATTCATTCATCTTGACCCACGCAAACACACATTCTTGGTCTTTCTTCCTCCTTTCTATACATATATTTATATTATATCTCTTTCACATTCTTTACGGTGACTTGTCCGAAGAACGGGAATCAAATACTATAGATGGACAACACACAGGGAACGGAAACACCGAAGATTAACTTAGCAAGAAGAGGCTACGAACTAAAGCAACTCAATCACGGGACAATAAAATCGTTTTAATCGATTATTGACCGAGTAAGAATGCCCCAGAGTGCTCACTTTATAATGGCTTTAAAAGGGCAAGGTGGCCATGAACATTTCTTCAATGAACGAAGGCGCTGGTGCAAGATCTAACAACTTCAGATAGAAGATCCTCTGGTGACCTTGAACTGACAAACTTCGAAGTTCCGGAAGTTTACCAAGAAGTCGGGACAGGTAGTGGGCTTTTCTTTGCGCTTCTGCGTTATAGGTCACGTGATCACGTAAAGAAGAGATTATCTTCATTTGTAGCTGCTCCACCTTTTGAGGTTCTCGAAGACCATGTCTTTCTGCAAAAGGTAAGAAAATAGAATTAGAATTGAAATTGGAATCAGAATCAAAATTGCTTTGTTAGGTTCTTTGGGGGAGGGTGGTATGTATTGGATACCAGGCCGGATTCAGAGAGGGGCGATTGGGGCGGTCGCCTCCCCCCCAAGATTTCAGAAACTATTGTAAAATCGCAGAAAACGCAAAAAATGAGCTACTCGAACCGAAAAAGTGACCAAAAGTAACTAATTTCTAACCTAAAAAGTGACTACAATTGACTAAAAGTGATTAGTGTGCATTAATAATGTGACTAATGTTCCTTTTTAAATTCGAAAGAATTCCATGATGTTTATGGGAATTCCAGGTGAGTTTTAACGAATTCAGTATAAATTCATAAGAATTCAAAACCATTCAAATCAAACTCAAAAATATTGAAATAAATTGAGAAAAATCCTAAAAGTTCCATTGATTTCAGCAAACTGGGAGTGAATTTAGAAGAATTCAAGCGTAATAAATATGAAATACATGAAATTCGATAAAATTCATAAGATTTGAGTAAATTGAACCAAACTTCAAAAATCAAAAAATTTTCATTGAATTCAGTAAAATGGGAGTGAACAGAATTCAACAAAATTTAAGTGAATTGAAAAAAGTTCAAAACATAAAAAACAACCAATGAAAGAAATAAAATTTCAGTGAAATTGAAGGAATTTTAGGAAAATGAGAAGAATTCAATGAAATTCATAAAAATTCAAAAAAATTGAAAACAATATAAATTTATTAATAAAATTCATTAAATTCAATAAATTTGGAGTGAATTTAGAAAGACTTGAGGAAATTCAAAAGCATTTAATAAAATGCCTAAGAATTTAAGGTGAGTTTAAAAGACTTCAGGATGAATTCAAGAAAGCTTTTAAAAAATCCATTGAATTGAGTAGAATTAAGTGAAATTAGAAGACTTCAAGTTAATTAAAAAGAATTCAAGGTGAATTAAATTTTTTTGAAGAATTCTAAAATATTCAATAGAATTTAAATGATCTCAGGTTAAATGAATAAGAATTAAAGGTGAATTCCAAATGAATTCAAATGAATTGCAAAAAATTCGAAATATTCCATTGATTTCAGTAAAACTGAAGTGAATTAAGTAGAATTCTAGGGAATTAGAGAGCATTCAATGATATCCATACGAATCCAAGACGAATTTAAAGGAATTCAGGGTGAATTAAAAATAACCCAAGTGAATGCAACAAAATTTTAAGAATCCAAAAAAATTTTATTGAATTCAGATGAATGAAAGTAAGTAGAAATCTGATAAAATTCCCAAGAATTCAAGATGAACTCAAAATAATTCAAAGTAATTCAATGTAATTCGAAGGAGTTCAATAAAACTAAAAGGAATTCAAAAGAATTCAAGAAAATTCAGAAACAGGTATATACCGGAATTCAATAGTGGTAACCCCTGGGTAAGCCAAAAGTAAACCTAAACTTGGGGAAATTAAACATACATTTTAAAGTAGTAAAGAAATCTTTAAACTATATTGTAAAGAACTCACAAATTTTCGTATTCTAAGCCCGATACATAATATCTTCAAAAAAAAGGTTTTTGTTTTATAAAATTAAGGGCTTATTCCCCAACAAAATAATAAGAACTTCTTTCTAGGGGTGAACGAATTTTTTAGCCATAAATTTGTACTTTTTTGAAATCGGAAACTAGGGAAATTTATTTTCAGTCCTAAAATGGCTCAGCGGAACCTCTTAACAGTTTTTTGAAAATAAAAATGAAAATTACAGCAGTATTTTCGCACTAAAAAGAAGAAATTTAGGGGGTAGCGTTTGAAAAATTCAAATTTTTATTGGGAACTCCATTGTAGGTAGCAACACTTTTGAACTATAGGTCGATAATAATTTAAAAATATAAATAAAGTTAAATTCATCGCCTTATTATATTCAATTTGAAAAGTTCTTTTAAATCATTACGCATACATAAGTTGAAGAAACTTTACAAATCCCCTCCGAAAAATGTTCTGGATCCGCCCTTGGTACACACTGGATAATGCGTATTTTTCAATAGTAGGAATGAAATTAATGAATTTTAATAATTTTTTGCGACAAGTAATTTGATTATACTTTTTGTAAAAAATATAAAAGATAAATCTAATTATAATTTTGCTAGCTCTCAGGTTTTATTAGGAGTATTAGCTTTATTGATCAAAGCAGAAACATAAAAGTTTTTAATGAAAAAAGGTTTTCGAGTACATACCTAAAATCGAATTTTTATGTAGTCTGCAACTATTGGACAATTAAATACTCCAAATGATAATTGTTGCAGGCGGATATTACCGATTATAAATTTATTCATTAATTGAAATTTAAGATATTTGAAATCAAAGTTGAAAAATTTCAGGATTTTTGAAATTTGAAAATGTTGTGTTTAACAATTTTAGCTTGAATGCCTTCGAAATTAAAGAATGTAAAATTAGAATCATTAAACATTTAGAATTTTCAATCAAGATTGCAATGTTTGAACATTTACAAAACTAAAAATCTTTGAAAGTGCCATTTTCTGTATAAAAATTTTTTAATTGAAGTACGAGTACTTCAAATTAAACAAATTAAAGTCCGAAACCTTTAAGAATAAATAGATAATTTTCAATTGATAGAACAAGATTGAAGCAACTGATGTTAAAATACTTTAAAATTAATTATTTTTAAACTCAACTTTAAAAATTGTAAGACTTCCAATTGCAAAAAATTGAAAAATTTGAATAGTAGAGTTCAAAATTGAAAAAATACTCAACTGGGACTCTTAAAAGTTAAAATTGAAGCATTTTAAATGAAGAGTTCAAAATGGAACAATTTGTAAGTTTAACTATTCAGAATGAAAGAACCTGCAATTTAACAATTTTACATTCTGTGATGATTTCGTCATTCTTTTGGATTAAAATGCTCAAAAAGCAACAATTTTCAAATGAAATTGGTTAAAAATTTAACCATTTCAAACTGAAAGCTTTCTGAATAGAACAATTCTCAAATTGAAATATGAAATATGAAAATAAAATCAAAATTGGAACGTTTGAAATAGAATCATTTTAAAACTTCAATCGTAAAAATTTGGATAATTTCACATTCAAATTAATGTTCGAAATTGAAAAATTTGAAATTAAGTCATTTGAGATTGTAAAGTTTTTGATTAGCTGCGAATAAAATTAAGCAACATTCAAAAGAGTGGGCCGAAAATACAAAAATTTTGAAGATTGAGAATAGCTAATGCTGATAAGTTGCTATGTGTTATTACAAATAAAAATCTCTAATGACTTTTTAGTATCAAAAATGGTCTTACGGTGTCGCGATAAGGTCCACAAATTTTTATTTTAAGAATTTAAAAAACTTCCTTATGGGTTCCAAAATTATGGTAATTTTCTTGATTTACAGTATTTGGTATTAAATGCTAATGAAAAATTAGAATTATAAAAGTATAACATTTGTTTAAGTTAGGATTTTTTGAAGATGAGCAAAAATGACATTTTTTAGGTCTCAGTTAATTTTTATTAAAAACTTTTTTGTTTGTTTTATGTATGACATGTCTTTAGTCTTTTTATAACGGTTGTAAAGTCTGAAAGGAAATTTTTTTGAGTTAGCTTTCGTCTCCAGTACGAACTAAAGGCATGTCATACATTAAACTAATTCTTTTTTTAAATTTCATAAAAATTAACCAAATCTTGAAAAATGTCATTTTTTCTCATTTTCAAGAAATTTTAACATAAACAAAAGTTTTGTTTTTTATTTTAATTTTTTACTAGCACTCGATACTATAAACTGTGCATCAAAAAATTACCATAATTTCTGTACCGATAGGGAAGTTTCTTAAATTATCAAAATAAAAATTTTTTAACCTCATTGCAACACCGTAGGACTGTTTTTGAGTTCAAAAAGTCATCCAAGTTTTTTAATCATAATAACATGTATCAAATTTTGAACACTAGCCATATCCGTTTTTCAAAAATGTTGTATTTTCGGCCCATCGCAATGCTCAATTTCGAGACTTAATTCATTTGAATTCATATTTAAGTTTTCAAATTAAAAATTCAACAAATTATAATTTCAAGGAATTTCAAATATAAAAAATCGTAATTTAATTTTTCCCATATTTTTTAAATTAGAACGTTGAAAGTGGAACAATTTTTAGCTTGGAGTGATTGAAATTAAACATGAAAACTAAAATTAGAGATTGTTCCAAAAGGACTTTAAATTCGAATATCGCACTTTATCAAGGCCTGAGAATTTGAAATTATTTTAAAAAATGGGCATTGTGTCTTAATTGATTCCCAGTGAAAGAAATACTAGAATTTTAGTGTTAAATGTAAATTGGAACGCTGAACCTGGAATTTAAACTTAAAGTGATTGCAATTAAACATAAAATATAGAATTACAGATTGTTCCAAAAAGACTTTGAATTCAAATATCGCAATTTAACAAGGCCTGAGAATTTGAAATTATAAAAAAATGGGCATTGTTTCTTAATTAATTCCCAGTGGAAAAAATACTAAAATTTTAGTGTTTTGTTTAAATTAGAACGTTGAAACTGGAACAATTTTAAACTTGAAGAGATTGAAATTAAGCATAAAATCTAGAATTAGAGTTTGTTCCAAAAAGACTTTAAATTCGAATACCACAATTTAAAAAGGCCTGAGAATTTGAAATGATTAAAAAATGGACATTGTGTCTTAATTAATTCCCAGTAAAAGAAATACTGAAATTTTAGTGCGCTAATTTGACAGTTAGTGGAAAGTGACAAAACAAAAATTTAACTTAGAAAATTAAACAATTCCCGCTAATCGCTATAGGAAAAACGTAGTCATTTAATATCATAAAATTTCTTATTACAAGTAGTTTTACGATTTTTGCAAAGCTATTTGAATAATAATCCACACCCCCATCTATATATTCCTTGTCAAAACTTCGAATCGTAAAACAGTATTAAATAATTGATATAGACCTTTGTTTGTAAGTATGAAGATAAATCACTTTTTTATTATAGAAAGTTTGGCCTTCACTTAATATTTGAAGAGGCATGAAATAGCAGTACTTTGAAATTAATACGAAGATGATTGCATAGCAATCATGTGGGTCTTGGTCGCGATGCAAGATTCATCATCTTTCTCGAACTTTCTTTCTCCAGGCTTCATTCTCGACGGATCCTTCAATTGACGAAGCTATCGATATCGCGTGTTGAAGCGATTGCCGTCGGACGTTGCGGTTTCGTAATGCACATCTTCAATAAATAACCGGCGACGCTCGATTAATTATCGAACTGACCAAGAGAAACCGAATTACAAGTGTGTCTACACCATGTGTCGTACTCATCCATCAGTGCCGAAATATGATGAATTTTTTAACTGCACGAAACAACTTAACGATTATCTAACCAATCGTTAAAAAATATCATCAATTTTTCACATTCACTACCTTATATTATCCTTTTTAGAACTTCTTTTAGGAATTTCAGACTTATTTCTTCTAATTGTATTAAAAATATTCTAAAATTTTTCTGTGAAGAAAGAAGATCCTCTTTCGCTCCGTTGGGAATCGAACCCAGGTCTTCCGATTGCCCTTAAGGCCACTGAAAAGATCGAGAATTTCACAAACCAAAAATATATCTCGAAACTACCAGGAAAAAGATTTCCAAAGCCTACCAGCCCTGGCGAAACGAGTCATCCTCATACCGTCATAAAAGCTAATCCTTATTTATGTTTAAATAATTTTGTAAATTTTTTGCACAATATACACATTGAATGAATCTATTTTATTCCGAAAATGTTGTCCGTTTTTCTGTATTTCTTACGGTTTAGGAGATCTTTACAAAAAACTAGATACTAATCTTTTTGAAGCAAATTTTAGATGGATATAGCCGTGAAGACCTGCAAATTCTGATTTTTTTATTTTTAAAAAGCTATTTTAAAAATTAAACAAAGAATTCATTTCCGAATTTAAATCTAGATTATCTGGTCCCTTTTTTTATTGGCTTTTAGCCAAGACATAACAGAAATCTTCATATCTTGAGGCAAGTTCAGTTCGTCTTGTCACTGTGAGCTATAACCATCAACGTAAGAAAAAAGTTGATGTCTATGAAGTCTGGCTTATGAGACAAAATGGAACATCTTAGAGACAAATCCAAGACGAAATATTTTTACACGAGTTTCTCCGTCTTTTTTATAATACTGGGGACCAACATATTTTGAAGCTAATTTAGAGTTCCTCATCAGGGATAATTTATAGAGAAACAATAGGTATAAATATGTAATGAAAATATTATTAGATTAGAAAACCACTGTCACCTGAAAATAAAATAGAAATAATTAATAGCAGTTTTTATTTTGGTACATATTTCATTCCTTGATTGGAAATGATTTTCACGTAGGCAAACATTCTGAATAAAAACTAAGGTCAATTATTTTATTCTTCAATTGGAAATTGATTTTCACATAGGCAAACTTCTGACCAAAACTACAGTCAATGTATCCATTTAATGACTCCTTCTCAAATTTCGTTGTATCTCGAAAGATCTCTTTTTAAATTAATAGCTTTGTTACCTTCTCTCTTTATAAATAACGTTTCCATGAACTCTTTTTTTTTATTTCTCTCATAATACAAAATTTTAACATGATCCTGATTAAAATCATGGCCATGTGTGAGTCTATGCTCTGTAGGGACCGACTAATATCTTGTACTTCTATGAAAATTATTTTTATATTCCTCTTTTCTTGTTCTAAGTGACCTCTTTGTTTGCTCTATATAAACAGCATCATACTGTCTGCATTCAAATTTATAAATCACACATTGTTTATCAAGTTTCTCATGTTTATCTTTACCCAATTTTACAATGAAATTACTTTTGAATGGAACTCAATATATCGTATGTAAGTCCAACTTTTCTAACATTGATTTCAAGATACCAGAGATTTTTCCAAAATAAGGTAAGGAAACTGTATTTAATCTATTGTAACTGTATATAGTTTTTGTTCTGTTTATTGCTTACACTCTCAACTTGAACAACTCTGTTATGCATACGTTTCTCAATGAAGGCAATCGGATAAAGGTTGATAAAAAGAATCTGTTTGCATAATTCAATATTCTTTTCATGGAATTTTGGATGAGATAATTTAAGAGGTCTATCAATCAAATTCTTTACAACTTCTATTTTTTTTAATGGAATTATTAGAATTAAAATTTAATGTCCTTCCCGAACAAATTGTCTTTCTGTGCCAAACAGTGATAATATAATTTTCATCAGTTTTTATTAAAGTCAAATCAAGAAAATTCAATCTACCTTCCGTTTCAATATCAACAGTGAACTGTAATCTTGGATGTATACTATTAAAAACATAAAAAGGTATCCACGTTTTGTGCATGTAAAAAAGTACAGAATCATCAAAATATCTTGTATAAAAGCCCAAATCAAAATTAATTTAATCAAAAACTTCATTTTTCAAATCTTTCATCACAATTACGGCAAAAATTAGGGACAAGGCTGAGCCTATCGCACTTCCAAATTTATAAAAAGTACCATTGAATTTAAAATAAACAGAATTAAAAACATATTCAATAGCATCAAGACATTGTTTTTTTGAGATCTTAGTATGAAGTTTGATCATATCTCATCTTTTTTCTATGGCAAGTTTAACTTAAATCACAATTTCAGCAAGAATCGAGGTCAAGACTGAGCCTATCAGAGTGCCAAATTTTTGTTTATAAAAAGTAAGTATGTACCATTGAATTTAAAATAAACAGAATGAAAAACATATTCAATAGCATCAAGAAATTATTTTTTCGAAATCTTAGCATGAAGTTTGATCATATCCCATCTTTTTCTATGGCAAGTTTAACTCTTTCATATGGAATGTTAGGAAACATGGCTATTATGTGAAAAGAAAAAAAATGTGATTTATTGGTACTTTTAGATTCTCAATTAATTTTAGAAAGGCAGCACTATTTTTTATTGATTTTTCCGAAAGGGTTATTGATTCTTTCATAATTTTGTATGAATTAGTATGAATTGTGTCAATATCGCAATTTCAATATTATTTCCCAAACATTTTTGAATCCTTAATCTTTCTAGAATTTTAAAATGTACCTTTTTAAAGCATTCTTGTATGATCATTTGGAATAACTGTAAAACTATCTTTATCATTCAAAATATGCCTTAGTAATCAGTGATTCAGGATGACATCTGAAAAAAATTGGTTTCAATAAATCCCTAGTTTAATTCTTTCTCTAATAAGCTTTATGGAACCCCATTATTTAAAAAATCGTTTGACAAACCCATGAATTTTGCTCTAAATTCTTCCATACTTTGTTATCTGGTTATTTTGAAATATTAGCTTTAGTGTCTTCAGGGACCGTTCATAAACTACGTTACCAATTTTTTTTGGTGGGGAGCGTCACGCAAAAAATTACGGTTTGTTACATCGGGGACGGGGGAAAGATTAGCTAAAGTAACGTATTCAATTGTTAATTAATCTTTTCTAGTTGAAAATTCATCTACTTGGTTGAAAATTCATGTATTTTGTTCAAAATTCGTCTTTTCTGCTTGAATTTGGCTATTTTTAATTTTAAATTCAAATCTTGTTTGGTTGAAATATCACGTATCACATGTTTCGTTGAGAATTCATCAATTTTGTTTGAAAAATCAACTACCTGGTTTATAGTTGAACTACTTTGTGAAAAAATTCATTTTTATTTTGGTTGAAGATTCATTTCAGCAGAAAATTAAAGGACTTGCTTAAAAAGCTAAATATTTATTTGAAAATTTAACTATTCAGAAGAAAATTTACTTTTTTGTCGAAAATCTATATTTTTGGGCTAAAATTTCAACTTTTTCATAGATAATTTGCCTTTTTAGCTTAAAAATTGAACAATTTTGTTGAAAATTATTGTATTTTTAGTTGAGAATTCATCTTTTTCGGTTGAAAAAACAACTACTTGGTTTCAAGTTGAACTATTTTGGCATTTTTACATACAAAAGAGACTTTTTTTCACTGAATTTATCCGAAATCAAACTAACAGCGATTTAAAAACTGAATGTTAGACATTAAATAACAATTTGAGTAATTATTAATAACAATTCTTATAACAAATTGTGACAATCTGCCGTTTGATCGCAAAAAAGTCATTTTTTCTTCAATCACTGTTATAGTGAGCTTAATTGTATCCATATGAAGCATTTGCATTAAAGATGATTCAAAATTGCCGCTGAAAAGTATAGTTTCAAGTTTACCGCTAGGTGAATGTGTCTCGCACACGCTCTGACAAGAGAAATCATAATTTTCGTTTACATACCTGAGTGAGGCTGCATAGACATAATTATTGTATGATTTGCTCTTTGCGTCATTTTAAAATATCTTATGCAGGTTTTTACATGTCAGTTGTTCGTGTTATTATTTGTAATAAAAAAATTGATACTTTCAAGGTGCGTAAGGAGGTTCTTTGTGATTTTCTTATTGCTAATGAGAGTACTGACGTGCAAGGTTTGTTAAGTTTTATACAAACTGAGTACAATATTGACTCTTGATCCTGAGCATCTAGAAACAGTAGCTAATCATTTAGATTTGTATCTCTTACCTATATTTAAAAAAAAAGGAAAGGATGTTCAATTATGAAAAGTCAGTTTGAAAATTGGCTAAACACTGACTTCATCGTTATATTTTCCGGGAGAAAATCAAGAGGCGAAAGAAAAAGTTCTGATACGAAATTCGAAGAAGCTTCTACTGCGACAAAGAGGCGAAAAATAATGTCTATTGAAGAGAATGTTACGGCTGCTGAGATACAGAATGCATGTTTGCAAAGTTTACGAACGAGGGGAAGAAAAAAAATTGCAAATGCTTTAGTCGCTTTTTCAAATTCTGATGATACTGAAAACTAAAACATTTCGGGTAAATCCGACTTTGAATCATCTGTGCCGTACTCTTCAGAAGAAGCTCTAGCTTTAATGCAACAAGTCAGACTATCAAAGTATCAATATAATACTAATCACTTGCAGGCAGAAGAAAAAAAGGCTGACATTTATCCTTTCTATGTGAATGTATTGGAAATTAAGAAAGATTGTTATCCTCCAAATATTCGAATATCGGAAGAAAGAGCTATTGTTGAGATTCAGTCTCTTATTGATCACACTATTCAACGTCTCTTTAAAGATCTGAATTTATGTCTTCCGATTTCAGATAATAGATTAAAGATCACTTATTTGAAGTTTGGAATTCAATATGGCATCAATGGACTGTCAACTGGCGCAAAATACAATTAGAAGTTCAATAACAACAATTTGACCGATGACTATTTTTTTACAGCATCAATGGTGCCTATATGCTTGAAGGTGAAACACACGACAAAAACAGTTTGGATGAACCCTCATAGTTCCCCACGGGGGGCCCTCTGGCCAATCACAGGCATCGCAGAGAGTATATATAATAACAACATAACCTGAAGCTTCAGTTTCAGGTTAACCCTGAAGAAGTGAACTGCAATGTTCACGAAACGTCGGCAAGATTCGCAATTTTGCACACGATTGAAACCCGAAACAATCCCAAAGATATCGCAACCGACACATAATTACGACAGATGTCTTTAAAGTCATTATTCGCTATGTGGTCTATATCAAAATGAACGTTTCGAACTCGCAGCAGTCAAGCCACAATTTTGTTTGCGACTATTGTTCTTTTAAAGTGAAAAAAAATAGTTATCTTGTGAAGACATATTAGGGTAGAGTGGGGTCAAAAGTATCAAGATTTACTTTCCTCAATACTGTGTTCAAGCAAAATTAGGTATTGTCTTGTTTTCCGCTTGAAATTATACGTAAGACATTAGAGTCCCAAGTTTTGATCATAATAAATATATAATTATGTGTTCCAGATATTCTATTCTATTATTTATTTTTTTATGAATACTGTCTGATGATACTTTTTGCTCCGCACGTTGGGCAGAAAGTTCATAGCTGTCGGTAAAAAGTACCAAAATAAATAAAACGAAATTTGGTATTTTAAATTGTGCAGAAGGAATTTATATCATATAGAAACATAAACAATTTAATTTTAGCAACGATGTCAAAAAGAGCTGTCATCGACTGCCAATGGAAAGTTCAATTGAATCGACCGATCGACGGAAGATGTGACAACGTGTAACAAATTGTAAGATTGTGTGGTATGAAATTGTAAAGAAGATGTTTTTTGAGTTGGCATTAGGGTCTAGAATTTTTTCAAATATTCTATTACACACACACACACACACACACACACACACACACACACA
>JAUMHM010000016.1:40510050-40531111 GCA_032362435.1 Melikaiella ostensackeni | reverse complement strand
CAATATCGATTATGATGAATAAACTTGTATTTTTGATTTTAAAAATAAAGTCCTAAAACTTTTTGATCAAGGTGGTAAATGTCAGGAAAGTGACTGAATCTGACATTCTTTAGACATTTTCTAGTCATTTTATATCGGAAGAGGCGGGACTTGAAACAATTTTCAGCGGATTTTTCGTACGTGATGCCTGGACTATAGTATATCTACATTTTGCAGTAGGGATAACTGTCGCATTGAGGATTACAGGAAATCTTTATTTTGTAAATATGATGTATCTAGGGAATATCGACGGCTCCACTGCAGAGTGCTCTAGTTCTGGTTCAGTCCGTACACAGCTCCAACTCGAGTCCTGTTCGTATACAATTCTAAGTCATTTTTTTTCCATTTTGAGTTCTTATGATAGGATGGATAAAAAGATCATTTTGCGTCGTCTGGTAAAATATTATACAATTTTGTGCAATATTAAAGGAGAATATAATAAAAAGACCAAATGGGTTACAATTTTATCTTCACAGCAAGAATGCTCCAACTCAAGTCAAAAAATTTAGAAGCAGGGCTGTAAGCATACACGTTTGAAATAATTATTGAAAGCAATGCGAAGATTTAAGTTTTCAGTATATTGCATTATATACAAAGAATAAATTTTACAACCTTTTCAATAATTAATGTTTCTTCACAACCCTGCCACAAAACATTTCGAAATATGATCGACACATGGTAGTTGACCACCTTGTGCGTTATAATTACCACGTGACCACATGTTGCTTTGTGAATTTGAGGTTGTTGTTCGGTCCGTGTTGGTTCCAAGTGTGAAGTGCTCATATAATGTTCTTTATAATTAATTAATAAATCACAACAATCTTGTAATTTTGGTAAATTGGCGAGAAGGGTAGCATAATCTACAAATTATTGGAGAACGCATATGAAATATATGAACCATATATAAATGTGCCAATAATTGACCTGAAAAAATTTTTTTTAACCCTTGAAATGCTACTTCTAGACAAATTTTGTGTTTATAAGGTTGATTAATTGGAATGATAATCAAAATGATTGATCACGGGGAAAGGCCATTGCTTAATTATAAGCTTCATACATACTATGAAACATGTTTATTAGCAAAAATTTGTTACCAGTTTTGAGGTAAAAACTTAAATTATCTATATATAACGTTTTCATTATTTTGTAGCTTATTTCTGAGTTTTAGAAACATGTTAAACTTTAATCGGATCTCCTGGAGAATTCGCTAAAAGTGACTTGAGCTGTATACAGACAGAAGAAAACATGGAGTGGTATACGGGCCCAACCAGAACTGGAGCACTCTGCAGCAGACCTGCGTCGATATAAGCCTCTAAATTTCTTGAATGAATTGTTAGGGGAGTGATGTCTCCAATTAGCTTGTTGACGAAAAAACTATTTATTAGAAGATTGGTTAAAAAATAATTGATGAAAAATACATGAAATTATTTCTTAATTCATTTTTTCAGCAACTCTGGCTTCATTTTGTTCATTGTCAGAAAGTCAGAAGAAAGTCAGAAGGCGAGTGAATTTGTTTTGAAGTGCCTACATAATACCCTGCTCAATTTGGTTTGTTTCCCTTATACATACTTGATTAATGTTGAAAGTTTAGTGTGAAAGTAAAATTATCAAACTGATCTCACCCATAAGAAGCAAGGTTGCCCCGGCTATAAGTAAAGCAAGCCTATGGTCAGTGGTCGTTGCTCCAGGAGCAAGCTGAACCAAACCAACCACGAGAACTATGGCTCCTAACAAGAGGCAAAACACCACCGCTTGCAAGCCTGATACCTGAAAAAAAACAAAATTAGTTTTTTTGTTACTGACCATCTGCAATTTCGTCTCTCCAACTAAAAGTTAGAATTAATCCTGATAATAGTAATATGAATTTTAATTTGCGAGACGAATGCATGTTTCAAGCAAAAAGTAAAATATCACTTTACAGAGGCACAATTCATTCCCATATGAAGAATTCTCATTTCAAGTCCTTTTATTTGAACCTTCATCCTATTTTTGGTATTTCTGTTGGATTTTTTAAAGAAGTTGTATATTTTTATAAATAAATACGTTTGAAATTGTTATCTTTAGTCACTTGAATTGCTTCTAAAGTACGAATTCGAATGGAGAGAAATGTATCAAGATCCTTATAGGTTGAAACCTCAGAAAGATCAGCTACATATCTTTCCTATTTAGTAAGCGAGGATTTTTGCAGTTTTCTAGCTATAAGAAATACTAGAATCTCGTCTAAATGTTTTACTGAGCGACTTGAATTTCTAAAGGCTAACATAGCTACATTTGTCTTACTACGAAGCTGTTTTAAATCTTTTACTGTTACGTTTTTCTATAGTCGCGAATATGATCGGCATATATCAGAGGTGAATTTACATCCTGCATTATAAGTTTATGCATAAAAACTATTGTCGGATGTAGTTTTTGTCACAGGTAAACGTATCTGACAGCTGACAGCTGTCTTGATATTTCGCATTTTGTACATATACTCATCTCGCGTAACTGTGTCGGTCTCGGGTCTGTAGTATGTGCCCAGAGAGTCGCGATATAAACAAATTCTGATACGCCACTGACTGTCCGAACGAAGACATTGAGTATAGGGCGTCAAGGGACGCTCAGGAGGGGGAGGGGGGGAGACACAAGCAGTCAAGCGTGAGCAACTGTGACGTTAGTACAAGAACGGGTGGCACAGTTACGTGAGATAAGTGTACTTCAAACTTGCGAGGTGCGCGAATAGTGCGCGATGAGAATGTGCCCGCGCAGCGGGCAGATTTTTAAGATTTTTAAATACTTTCAACATGAAAGTCAACTTTTTTCAAAAGAAGCCCGATGGATTTTTTTGCTTTCTGTCTTTAAATGTCCGTGAGATTATAGACTACCATAATGAGCCAGAAAATTCCATGTGCAACGACCTCGCAATTAAATTTGATTCAGCCCCGCCGTGAGCTATCTCCTGTGAAATTCGTCAGGAAGTCCGAATTTACGGGAAAGCCGAATAGTGATCGACGAAAAGAAGAATTTTTCTGTTGTTGTTGGGACTGACAATCAGAATTTATAGGTGTCTTCTAGCTTTACTAGTCTACCACCTACTTTTCATAGCTTAGAGACATTTTGATTTCAATGCAAATTAATATTTTTCATAACACATGTATGATTTTCAGCCCTTTTCAATGCTTATGAAGCGGGGCTGAGGTTCTACCTTTCAGTCCCCAGGGAATGAAAAGTCCCCGGCTCGTGCCTATGCATGCGACTACGACTCGTACTGAAAACATACACTCATCGAAAAATCCCTCTTCTCCCTCTTAGTGCATAATATACTATTTCATACTTAGAATTTTCAAGAATTACATTAGTGAAATAATTAAATTAATATTAAGAAAAATAGTACTTTGTGTTACATAATTTTCATTTCATTTATGAATGATGGGTAGATCTAATAGTTTCAATCATTTTTTTACCAGAATAAATTTATTTGTTTATACAGTTAAAAAAAATTATTTCTAGTTAATATTTTTATACGATAAAAATATTTTACTAGTTAAAAAATATTTGTTGTTTCATACTTGTAAATGTTTAAATAGTTTCAATTTCTGCTGGTAACATTAATGTATTTATTTGGACAATCTTTCCAGTGAAATAAATGATGTGAATATTTCAGTGGAGAATGGATAAATCTGAAAGTTCCAGACATTTTTTTTCTAAGATAAATTTATTGCATAAACTATTTTTATGAAAAATGAATATCAAGTAAATATTGTCATTCGGCAAAAATATTTTATTAGTTAACACATTTTTTTGCTCCACAATTGTAAATGTTTACATACTTTTCATTTTTCGCTGGTACTATCAATGTATTTATTTTAACAATTTTTCTTGTAAAATAAATTATATGACTATTTCAGTAAAATATGGATAAATCTGATAATTTCAATCATTTTTCTACCGGAACAAACTCATTTGCTTGAAAAATTTTAATAAAAAATAAATATTTGGTAAATATTGTTATTCAATAAAAACATTTTATTAGTTCACAAATTTTTGTTGCTTCCTTATTGTAAATGTTTAAATAGTTTTAATTGAAAACTAAATGTATTCATTGAACATTTTATTTATTGATTCAGAATTACAATTTTCCTTGTAAAATATATTTTTTGTGTAAATATTCCAATTAAGTACAAATCTGTTTCCAAATTTTTTTCAATAGGATAAAATTATTTGAAACGTGCTTTACAACAGTGTATTACACTCCACTTGACATTAGGATCACTTTGTATCTATATCTACATATTAGATGACCCTTATACCAAGTGGCACATATTGCTCTGTTGTAGAGCATGCTCCATTTGTTTGAACAATTTTCATAAAAGAATAATGGCCGATCATTAAAGAAAAAGCTCTCATTTTCAACGAGAAGCTGAAGGGTCCTCAAACGTTTAAAGTAAGTAAGCAAACAAACAAATATTTCAACGAGTAACAGAAAAATTTTCACCTCATATCAGCTAAATATTTAGTTTACTCTTGTCGCAGACAAATTGAATGCATAATTATCATTTATCAATTAGAACAGGATTTTTCAAGGTTATGTTTGGGCTTTGAAACATTTTTCAAAGATAATATTTATCAAGACCCATGCGCTGTTAAAAGCGCTGACATTTTTCGTTTTGTTTAATATTAATAATAAATTTTCAACATTATCATTGTAATAAAGTATATTTTTATTTACAGAATTGTTACTTCCGCCTGAATATCACCCTTGACCCTACTACTATCCAGGGGCCGTATGTACCACTAGCATACGTGGGCCATAGTGTAGCGTCCAAGTCCGACGCATTTTCAGTTCTCTTCCAGCCTTCGAGCAATAGAGACGTCCTGAATTGCTGTGCGCAATTCAGTTCTCAATGTAAAATACCTATTCATTATTTACCATGTAACAGAATAGTGATTTAATTATTATTTTTAATTTTGCTCAGAATTAATTAATTCTGGTCTTATGGGTAGATCTGTATATTAAAAAGCCATCATTTATAATAAACAAAAAAAAATTTTTGGCGTTTTAAACAGCGCGCAAAAACATCCAATCAGACGCCATGCGTGATGCACGCGCAGTACCACGTAAAGCCCGCGTTGGGAGCACTGGTTCATACAGCTCAGCATGGTCCAAGATTGGGGAAAAATTTGAATATATAAAAAATTATTCCTTATACCATACAAATTTGTTTCCTAATCTTGGCTCATGCTTCATCCAATCATTGGTCAATCTTGGCTACCCGTCGTGGACCATAATTGGCCGTCAATTCGTAGTGTACTTGAAGGAGAAAAAGCAGAAAAAAACAAAGAGGCAAAAAATAAAGTAACAGGTAAAATTAAACAAAACTAAAGAGCAAAAATCATAATTTCATCCATTTTTTTGTTTACTCGAAGGATAAAAAGCAGAGAAAACAAAAAAGGCAAAAATAGTAGAGTAAGAGGTAAAATTGATCAAACAGAACCGCAGAAATCATAATTTCATCAACTGTCTTAGGGTAATTTACAAAATACGTGATACATGTTTCAAGAATTTTTAACTCCCCCCCCCCTGCGTGATTCATTTTTCATTGTTCTTAACATAGAGAAAAGTACTTTCAGTGAACCCCCACCCGTGAACGTATCACGTATTGTGTAAATGACCCTCCATATCAAATCTAAAAGATCTGATGTTTCTAAATTCCGCAACCGTACGTTCTGTGAATGTATATGATTTTGGCTCCTTTAGGACATAAAACTATGAATGTTCAAAAAAGAATCCATATTTTGAAAAACTTATTTTATATTATAAAAAAAGTCTTTCTATATGAAGGAATGGTTTAGCCAGGATGAAACTCACAGAATATCTACCCCATATAAGAATAAATCTAAAAAAATCAAGAAAAAGAATTAAATCTGGTCTTTTTGAGAAAACTAATTTTTTAGTGTTTTTCGAAAAGTGTACGCCATTTTTGTAATTTTCGAAATTTTATAAGTTTTTTCAAGGAATTTGAAAGAGCTAAGATAGCACTTAAGCTGCTGGAAATAAATTAAAATTTTATCTTTTTTTCCGAAGAAACAACATTTTAAAGAAAATTTGTGTTAATTTTCTCATATTTCACTTAAATATTCAAGTAACCCTAAATTCGTAAACAAATTTTTTTGGTAAAAAACAAAAAATGCATTTCTCATATTTTTCCATTGAAAACAATATATTTTAGTCCCAAACAATTCAGTGACATCACTAGGGTCAGGCTGTCCCATATTTCATATGAAATCGATCTGATTTATGATCAAAATCTCAAAAAGTTTGTTAGTAAACATAAACTCCTTCATAAATTACAGGTGTGGTATTACACACCTGCTCTGGCCACATGTATGGAGTACTCCACACACTCCACACAGTTCCCGGCGGCCCTACTCACAACCTGCGTCGAAAGTCCGCTTTTTCGCACGTATGCAAAGTGGGTTGAGGGGCTCGATTTCGTGGCCAAAAGTTAAGTTTTGAATTTGAAAAAAAGAAGTGGGTCATTATAATCAAGGATAGTTAGAGCACGCTTAATTAATATTATTTCACATTTCTGGGGGCATGAATAGCATCGTATAGAAATCAAATAGCAAAAGGAATCTAGAAGCACTGGTATGATTTCTTTCAATCACTCAATTATTAATATTTTTATTATTTTGATTTTTTTTGCTTTTTTCTCGGGTGAACCCGGTACCCCATCACCAGTCACGGACCAAGTCAAGTGCCTGATGAGTTAAATATGTTAAGAATTCAATACGATGTTTGAAACCTCTTGATTGGCTCGGATATAATGATGCGTCTAGATAGTTACATCCCAGTACAAGATATCGTCTTCGTTTTCTAAAACGGGCACTAGAATGTATTTGTAAAATGGCATCCATTCTGTTAAGAGTCCTAGGTTCAGGGCAAGCTGTTGATGCATAATGCCCGCCACATCATTATGTCTGTGCGTGTACTCTCTCTGAGCCATTACGCGATAACCATCAATAATGTGTTCGATGGATTCGTCGGCACAATCGGCACCTATCAACCAAGTCTTGATGTAACACATGTTTGCGATAGTTTCTAGTGCTGACAACCCTGTTCTGAATTGCTATCATGAGCCCCTCCGTTTCCGGAAGCAAAACGCCCTTTTTCAGCCAAATATTAGATGCCTCTTTGTCCACTTCATGTTGATCTAACGTTTTGGGGTGCTCGCCGTGAATAGCTTTGTGTCTCCATTGCGTTTCTAATTCCTGTTTTCTGCCCTGATTGCACTGTTATGCATTTATCTAGTCCAAACTCCATGTGGATATCACTGGGAAACTGCTTTGTGACATGGATCACTTGCTGTATTTTCTTGTTTGAACTAGCGTACAGTTTCAAGTCATCCAAGTACAGAAGATGGGTCAGCTGATGACCTTCCTCGTTATCATGTACTCTGAACCCATGAAACATACTATTTAGTGTTTTGCTCAATGGATTCATCGCTAAACAGAACCATAAAGCACTAAGGGGTCTACTTGAAAGACACTCTTCGTAATGCGAATGAATCTAGTTATCCTTGGTTGCCCATGATCAAAATATATTACTTTTGTTCCCCAAAGCATCACCGCGCGACGTAAGAAGTCGATGATACGTGGGCAAATGTTGTTAACTTTTGAAACTTTAAGCAAATAGTCATGAGGTACCGAAGGGAACGCTTATTTGTAGTCAATATAAGCCATGTGCAAGTTTCTTTGATGTCTTCTAGCTAGCGTCATGGCCACAGTGTCTATGGTTACTAGATCTTTACTGCCCTGCGAGTTTTCGCAACATCCTTTTTGTTCTTCTGTTGGAATTTCATTCTCGTCGGCATGAAAGTGAAGCTTATCTGCAATTACAGCTGTAAGGCACTTATAAATCGTTAAGAGACAGGCTATTGTCGAAATTCAGATGGATTTTAAGCGTCTGGTTTTTCAGGCAACATATACGTGGTACTTTTGAGCATCAGATCTGATTGTTGGACGATTTTTTGGAAACAACTTGCCAACGCAGGATGCACACCCGTCAGGTACTTGTACCAGAAATTGTGTACTATGTCCGGACTTGGGGCTTTCCAGTTACTTGCCCTTCTCAAAACCGCTGAAACATCTGAGCCTGTGATGTTAGTAGGCTCCATTACAGGGTCATTGCTTGCGCTTTGTTTCTCTAGTTAGAACCACGCAGCTCTCAAGTTGCTTCTGTTTGTTTTTCCCTAAAAACCCGACCAGTGATCAGCCATGTCTTCCAATTGAGGAACTTCGGTGTCTTGCTGGATATTTTGCTCTTTACTTAGTTCACGATTGAACCTTCTTTCATCTACCTAAAAGGTTCGATGTTGCTGCCTTCTTGCACTACTCTTATTGTACCGACGCAGTCTAGCAGCAAGAACATCAAGTTTCTGCCGTTGGCAGTATATAATCTCATCCAATACAGCTGATGCCAATGTCTCGATGTTTCGAGGGTGGATGGTTTAAGTAAAATGGCGTGTCAGCTTTCTGGTTCTTCTTCCTTTCTTATATTGAGTTAATCGATCCAATTTACCCCTTACTTTGCTGACATCCATATCCGACCTGAGTTTCCATGGTGGATCTCGCTCCCTCCTTGAGACGAAGACTGCATTTGTAGGCCTAGTTCTACGGCCCAACGTTCTAACAACTGCCACAGCCGCACAATACACAAGAGTTTTCACCTGTAGCGCAGTTAGTTCTGTGTTCAAACGCATTGCCAAACCTTGTTGTTTAGGTGCCTTATCAGCGTATGCAGATTCTTCGTAACGAATATTTTTAGCAGAGAATGCCTTTGTGTTGGTTCTACATGCCTGTACTCTAGAAGAGCTTGACCAAAATCCCTTTCAAGGTGCTCAAGTTTTTCTGGGATTTCGCTGTTTACATCAACGGGAACGTTAATGTCCGGATGTGCTTCTAGCGAATCCTGTACTTGTTCTTCATTATCTCTATCACCCATGCCCCCAGCTGCAATCAACTCTTCATCATTCACACATTCCATAGAGATTTCATTAACAGGGGGCTGTTCTTTTACTTCCATTTTGATGGTAGCTATTTCAACTGCTGAAAGCAATTTTTTGATAGATATTTAGCGTTTTTGGTCCGCTAGATTCTGTTCCTTTATTATTGTGGCTAGATGCGGCTATTTAAGTAAGAAAAGACGATGATGTTCCCTCCTCATACTTTGACCACTATTCTCTGTCACAAAATAATGGCGCATAACATCTCTCTTCATATCGTATGTTCATTCTGAACGTCTCGTTAGTTGCTGAATCTCTGCTACTGCCTCTGGTTGAATCAGGCCTTCTACCTCTGGAGGATGTGGTGGCACTGGATCAACGACAGGTTGCGCAGGAATATCAATAGCACGATGAAGTTGTATTGCCTCACCGGTCATCGCTTGATCTTATGGTGCAACTTCCTCTAACTGATGTTCATTATCGACATTTTTTCCCCGCCGGCTCAACTTGTCGTTTGATCTCCATTGCTCGGTCTTCTGAGATAAACAGATTATTTCTGATGTCCTCTTACTGCAACACTTTGTATATTAGGATACTTTGCAGCAAGCTTCATCCTAAAATTGTGTCCCTTTTCGGGTTCAGTTTCAAACTTCGCGCTTTCATAATAGAGATGCATCAATTCTCCTATCATGGTTGTCTTCCAGTTGATGATCTCCCACGGTATTCATGTTGACTTAGTTGGCTGTAAATTGCTAACGCTAGCCAAAGCATCCCATCAGGTACAGTTGATGTTCCAATGTGTGCCGTTTGTCGCAGATACTCTTGCTGGCCAGATTTTTTGGTCGATGAGATCTGCCTGGCCATAACGCAACTCACCATCACCACCGTCTCGCATGCTGTGGCTTTTAGCGGTGGCTCCAGGGATGCACCGACGATCCTCGGGAAGCGACCATCGTTTCAAAATTTTTTTTTTCAATATATTTTTTTCAATATATTTTTAAATATATTTTTTCAATATATTTCTAAACACTCCATTATTTGTGGGCTTTAGTGTTCCTCTCAGTCCCTTTCCTCTTCGTTCTCGGCCTGTTTGGCATGGAAAACCCTGTCAGTAGCATTCCTACCGCCAACATAGCCGTCAAAGTCTTGAGAGGAAAGCTTAAGCCCTGCCGGTCGCGAAATGCGGCAAGTGCACACTAGATTCGCTGATGTCAGTCGTTGTCTCGGGACTCTATTTAACCTGGAGAGCCCGTTTATAGGGATCCAACATTCATGCTGGAGAGCCCGTTTATAGGAATCCGACATTAATACAAACGTGAGTTTCAATGCCAACGACTGAGACCAACGATTCAAAATTAATTAATTCAATAGACGGGATATATACACACACAACTTCACAGACGTACACGGTCACACACATATACAGAATATAGAAAAGTAAAAAAATTGAAAGATCAAAAGCTCAGAGGTCAAAAATTAAAAATGTGATAATAACAGTCATTCACCGTGTACGCGAGATGGCCATAAAAGGCGATTTTAGCCGCTATCATTGTTTACACCCAGAAAACTCCGGACGATGCGGCACGTGTTTAGGAATATCGCCTTTAGGACTGAATGTAGCGAATTTCGAGCTCCCAGTTCTTTCAAGATTTGTACGCACCTCGCGTGAACGTTTCCAGTACAGGAGATCATGACCGGGTAGATAGTGACTTTCTTCACCCTCCATACGGTCAGGATCTCCTGCTTGTGCTCCGAATATTTCTGGATCTTCTCAGTGTATCGGAGCCTAATGTTATCGTTTAGGGGAAGGCTTATGTCTATAATTTTCACATGTTGAGCACGTTTATCTAACCGGGGGACATCTGGACGATTGTGCCTGACTAGATGTCTAGTCAGAATATTCCTGTCCCAGTGAAGGAGATGGTGTTCATTCTCTAATATAATAAAGAAAACACTTATTTTAAAAGAGTCAATTTATTTTGTATCAATTTAGACACCCTGTCATTTTTTGAAAATTTATACAAAAAAAGTTATTGATATTTACTAAAAAATTTTGTCCATATGCTACCAAGGTGAGGCCAACTATGGCCTACTCTGGCCAGAGTTTGTCCAATAGTCGGCGTTACTAGTCTAAAAAAGATTTCCCATAGTTCAACCGATGGTCGAGCCATGTTTGGACCAAAGTTGGGCCAACAGTCGGTGAGACTTTGACTGCCAACGCTGGCTGTTTAGGTCGGGCCGACACATGTTTCTTATAAATATAAAAGATGGCCCAACTCTGACTGCCAAAGTCGTCCCATCCTTGGAAACATACACATGAGAGCATAAATTCTTCCCTCTAAGCAACTTCACACTATACCGTATCTCTCCTTCTAGCCGCCAACAGTTGACGTTGAATGAAAAAGAAAGCTATATGATCTTGCTTTCTCTAGCCAACGTCATCTGCCGCTGGTTAGAGGGACAGAGACGGTATAGAGTGAAGTTGCTTAGAGGGAAGAATTTATGCTCTCGGGTGTATGTTGGGACAATAGTCAGCCACGGTCGGCCCGTACACCGAGAGAAAATCCGTGAATTTCGTTCACGGGACTGACTCTTACTTTTCGAGTATGCGCGTGCTCGAGATTTTGGTTCAAGAATCTGATGCTTCTCGAGTAAGGAAACTTAGGTGCATTATTATCACGGGCGTTTGATGAGTCCTTGATTAAAACGCTCGTACTACATGATCGAAAAGTATGATTGCCATGCGCAAGATTCACGGCATCGTCCATACTCCAATCGCTCGGGACACATGCCTTTCGGGTATGTGAGCCAAGAGATTTGAGATGCTCGTACATACTCAAAAAGCATGTGTCCCGAGATTTTTGTTCAAGGATTGTTTCATACTTTAAAATCAAGAGGGCTCCCGATGCCCATGAAATTTATTCTCGGAGTCAACGCTATTCGTGCTCGGAGTCAACACTACTAAAGCATGTCCTCCGTGATTTTAAATTCTGAGCAATACCCTGCTTTTATGTTAAGTAAGCCGAGATATTTACGCATGATTCTCATGCTATGAAAGCATGATTGAATCCGAGATTTAAAATCCTTAGATTTCCATGAACAAAACTCACGAATTATCTCTCGGTGTAGTTATCATTTCGGTAGGTCAGCCGATCTTTGGAAAAGTTGATCCGACGTTGGGTCAACGATCTTACTTTGGGTGCCGATGCAAATTCGCACACGAGGTGGCAGTGTGTCGCGCGCGCGCTTACTCTAGCATATGTTTCAAAAACTTTGTCACTCACACTCCTCGTACTTTTCCAGTACGGGCAACTGGGTGCCAAGGAACATCGGAAAACAAATCAAGTTTGTTTTTATTGGTTCTCAAATCAAGCATCCCATGCATTTGTTACAAAACAAAATCGTGTATTTTACAGATGCGGGAAATGTAGTTCTAACTCGTGTGAGTTGCAGTTATTGTCCAGAACCACTATATAAAAAATTTATGTTGCAACTTTACATTAAATGTATTAGAAGTTTATTTCCGAGATATAATGTAATATTCTAACAGATGATATTGTAGTTTCCAAATGCTCATATTGTGATATTGTCATACATGTATTTTAATATTAGCATACATGTTATACGATGTTGAGGGAGAAACTGAAAAAAAAATCGAAATTCGCAGACACGGAGAATCGAACCCTAACCTACAAGCTCTAAGTCGAGAGTGTTACGCACTAGACTAGGAAGGTTCAATTCTCATCTCACTTAAATAGAGAGTCACTGATCCGCTAGACGGGCTAAACCTTCCAATACCAGTAGTATAATTTTGCCTTACACTCGTATAGTAAAAGTGTGATTAAATCCCAAACATTTTCAACACTTTTCACACAAGAACTTTTTTCTGTTACTTACATCAGAGAGAAGAAAAACATCCAATATATGAGTGTTATTAAAAAAGATGAATGTTGAGATTTGGAGATATACAACGGGCTTTACTCTAATGAATTCTAGATATTTATTCTGAGTGAGAAAAAGGGGTTAGTTGGGTGTTGTGCTATAAAAAATTTACCTTGCCACATAGATAGAGCTCAGGCATGGGCTCAAGGTGAGCATTATGACCGTGTGGACTCGGAGTGGGTGGTGATCCCTGTAGGGGTGGCATCCATTGGCCCCCTAAGTAAAGTTGGCTAGGTCGCTTCAGCCTTTTCTCTTGTCTTCTCCGCTCGTGGCGAACCGCCACGGCTGGCATTGCTCCGATCATCCTGAATTTAAAAAGAAATTAATCTTACTATATGCTCAATAAAGTTTTATTCTAGATCCTCTAAATTCTCGATAGATCTACGCTAGCTGCATTGTCATTAATATTAAGCTTTCACTGACATATTCCTCGAGGATAAATGAAATAATAAGCTCCACATCAATTTATACCTCAATCGGCAAATCGTAAAACGTTTTTAACTTAAAGAAATTATGATGGCATTTAGTTAAAAGTATTGTCGATTGGGAAGAAATTAATAGTCAAGATGACTTATTATTAAAAGTCCAGTCTAAGCGGGAGGCTAACGTGTAGGCTATGACATGCACTGCCATAAAGTGAAACTAACCTCACAGGCTATATTCCATAACCTAAATTATTCTTTATTTTATATATATATATATATATATTTTATTTACACAGTAAATGCCAGGAATAAATTCTACCTTCAAATTGAATAAAAACGTTGCAGCACATTCATCCACTCAAAGATAAAATTTATCTGGCCAAAAATAAAAATTTATCTGACGAAAATATTTATGTCACATGCGTGATATTTGTCAAGTGACACTTCGATGTCAAACACCTCCCTATTGAAAAAATCCTGGAGGAAATACTCGTGTAATTTTCGGTCAGGATTTGAACGAAAAAATCCACGAGGATCAATTGCCTGACTCACGGATTTCCTAGAGAAAATTCAAAATCATCGCGTAATTCCTCGTGTTAATCGTGTCCGAAAATTACACGAGTATTTCCCTCCAGGATTTTTTCAACAGGGAGGTGTTTGACATCGAAGTGTCACCTGACAAATGTCATACATGTGACATAAATATTTTCGTCAGATAAATTTTTTTGTTTAGCCAGATAAATTTTATCTTGAAGTGGTTAAATGTGCTGCAGCATTTTTATCCAATTTGAATATGGAATTTATTCCTGGGACTCACTGTGTACAATTATAAAATAATAATAAGTAGTAAATAATAATATTTATTATCCACTTCTGAATGGTTAAATTTTAAGTAATTAACATAAAAAAATCAGAATATGTATGCAATATCGCAAGTTTATTATGAATAATGTTTTTTCAGTTCCTGCAAATATCTAAACGGGTAAAATAATTAAATTTTTTGTTGAAAATCCATATTTTCGGGTTCAAAATTCCACTGTTTCGTACAAAATTCGCATTTTTGGCTTGGAATTTCAATAGTTTGATAGAAAATTCAACTATTTGGTTGAAAATTACCTTTTTTATTGTAAATTCATATTTTCGGGTTGAGAATTTAATTCTTCTGTTGAAAATTCGTCTTTTTTGTTCAAAAAAGCATCTCTTTTGGTAAAAATTTCATCTTTTTTTTAAAAATGCAACTGTTTGGTAGAAAATTAATTTTTAATTTAATTTTTTTTCTTTAAAAAAAAAACAGTCATTTTTTTTTAATCCTGTGTTTTCCAAAATAATAAAGATAATTGACTGTTTCTTTTCTATTATTGTGGAGGGTTCTATAAATTTTCCGAAACAGGAAAAAAATTAAGAAAACTCGAAAATTAACAAAATAGCGGCTATTTTTATGAAAATCAAAAGTTTGAGTTTTTTCGAAAAATCTGCTAGATACGAAAAAAAGTTTCTGATAAAAATTGTTCTCCTTGAAGAGACATATAAAAATTTCTTCTTTTATTTTTTGATATTTTAAACCGTTTTTTGAGTACGTTTTTTTGAGTGAGAATGCACAATTTTGAAGGTACTGAAAAAACGGTTAGAAATATCGAAAAATGGAATAAGAACTTCCTGAAGGTATTTTGAAGAAGAACAAAGTTTATCCTTATCTTTTTCCCCGTACCTTGCATATTTTTCGAAAAAACCCAAATTTTTTATTTTCAGAAAAATATCTGTCATTTTCTTAATTTTTAAGTTTAAAAAAAAATTTCCATATTAGGAAAACTTAGGGAGCCCTTCACAACCATAAAAAAGAAAAAGTCAATGATCTTCATTATTTTGAAAATACTAGATTTTCAAAAAAAAATGTAATTTTTTGGCACCCTATCCCAAAACTTTTTTTAGGGCAAAAAGTACACATATACCAAGTTTCATGCCTTCTTAACAATTTGAGCGTTTTTCGGACAATTTGCGTCGTACCGCATCGACTATCTGTGTTGGTTGAGGATGCAACTATTTTGTTGAAAATTCAGCTATTTAGTTGAAAATTTATCTTCTTGATTGAAAATTTAACTATTTTGTTGAAAATTCGTGTTTTTTAGTAGAAAATTGATCTTGTGTTTAATTTAGGAAGTTTTCACAAATGATTACAGGACATTCTTCAATATATTAATTATTACCATCGAATGACTGAATAAATTGAACATACTAAAAACATAATTGCTCATTTTTTAAATTTGTTCCTAAAGTACATGAATTTGAATAATAATTTTAACAAATTTTTATTTTATCTTCATACTTAAGATTCAGTGCATGTTTAACATATTAATACTTTGAACGGATGATATTTTTCTGAGAAGAGTGAAAATGATAAAAAGAAGTTTGAGTTAGATCAGTATGAATACAGTTCTATAAAAAATACTTTTACGAATAAAAAATCATTGTTATTTAATTTTATGGCATAATTTAGACAAAAAATGTTGGCACGATCGAGAAAATTCCCTGAATTAAAACAAAATCTCTACCTGCGCGGGATCATTCTTATTATTTTCTTTTTAATGTTATTTTTTACGATTGAAGCATAGTATATTTCGATACAAGAGGCCAAACGGACAGTTTGCTCACTGCGATTGTAAAGGCCCAGCACGTCATGTCGCCAGATAACGTTAGTAATAAAACCAATGAACAAAATCATTTGGCCCACCAGAAACCGGTTAGCGAAACATTTGGTCACTGCTCACCGATGCGTTGTGAAATCGGCCATTTTTGGTGTCTGTAAACAGTGGGCAAACGAAGGTCTTGTATGTACGTGTAAAGAAAAAATAATATGCTTCTTATTAGAAAATGGTTTGACCAAAATTTATAGACCTTTTCGAGATGAACAATTTTGCTTATTAACCTTTTTTCGTATCTTGCATAGTTCGACCCAAAAATGGAATTTTTCATTTTCTAATAACATGCTGATTCCTCCTATCTTCAAAACGTTTCTTTAGCGTTCATATACCTAAAAAAGAAATAAAATCGCTTGTGACACGATTTTCACAAATCACTTGAAAAATAGTCACTATCCGTCGGACGATACCCCTCTTAGACACACCTTCATATATGAAATTAGGTTTTCCTACTTGAAGCACTGTAATTGAAAATTCAAATTGTTGCACCAGCTTTTATAATTTTCTCTCGCATATAATAAGTTCCAGACATTCTTCAAACATACGAGTATAACAGACAGTCAAACGGGGAGACTTATTTGCAGTCATAGGGGTCGTTAGATAAAATTATATTTTGAAATGATGGTAATTGAAAATCCTATAAAAATGATATTGAATATTGCTTAATTAAAAATTATGAATAAAGGTCAAAATTTTATTCATGAAAGCTTTCAAAGGGTATAGTTTCAGTTCTGAACTCGATAAGCTTCTTAAGTAGGTGAGCTTAAATTTTACGGAGAAAATAGTTATAAAGTTAAGAAATGTTTTCTTCCGATAGTAAACGGATTTATTTCTTGCAGTAGAAAGCCAAAGCTGTTCAGAGTGACCAGGGAACATGATAATATTAAATTTTCCTTCATTAGGAATCCAAAACTTTGTAATACTTGCTGAAGCTCATTCGTAAAAAAGTATTTCAATCAAACAAATAAAGCCTCTCTAATAATTGGATTTTTCTCAAAAAGGAGTTCACGAAAATTACATTCTTTTATGTTATCTTTCGAAGCCTCTATAAATCTTAACATTTCATACCGTAATTGAAAATAATGCCTCTCCTGAAGTCTATAAACACAAGTTGAGAACGTTGATAGAACACTCTTCATTAACAGTTTAGAGGATTTTCGAAGGCAAAATTACAAAGACTATCCAAATTCCACACTTTTTATTGAGTAAGCAAGAAAAACAGTGCTTTGACTTTACGAATTAAATTTATACTACCGGTTAAAAAAAAAGTCGATTAATTTAAATATTCATTTAGTAACATTTCCACTATAATTTATGGAACATATTTTCCCCCTTATTTTATTTATAATTTTAACACAATTGAGGTTATAGTTACATATAAAATATGCACTAGAAAAACTGTTTTCTTTGAGTTACCTTATTTAATTTCACATTTATTGCGACTTTAAAAAATTCATCAAATTGTGTGATATCGATTGTTTGAGTTCAGACAATCGACAAATCAAAAAAAGGCAATGTTCGAATTTTGTTTGGGAGAATATTTCATTTTGGGAGGTTCCCAAAAAAAAGTAGATATGTATTTTTTTTCGATCGGACAATAGCAAATGGTGCCACTGGACCGCTCTGTTTCCCAATAAGAATAACCTGGGGAAAACCCCATAATCTACAAATG
Organism: Melikaiella ostensackeni; assembly: GCA_032362435.1. Taxonomy (NCBI): domain Eukaryota; kingdom Metazoa; phylum Arthropoda; class Insecta; order Hymenoptera; family Cynipidae; genus Melikaiella; species Melikaiella ostensackeni. Next base: position 40,513,353 of record JAUMHM010000016.1, on the reverse strand, counting down.
TGAGAATGGGAGACGTAACTTTCAATAAAATGCGTGCAAATTACAGTACTTCTTAGAATTACTTTCCCGAATTCTTTAAATTTAACTCTTGACTGGAAAAAGGCAGAAAAATATATATTTTTTGTGAATTTGTCAACAAACTCCACAGAATTCTGGTATCAATGGTATTTTTACCACTTATCCATAATTGTTTACACATTTTTTTAAAACAAAATATCACAAATTTACACGTTCTCTGAGTAACATGAACTACTTGATTTAAATTTAAGATGAAAACGATCGATTTATTTTATCATTAATTGTTCAAATCATTTTTCGTTGTTGAAGTGTAACTTTTGACTAGAATAATGCAGAAAATTGCAATTTTTTGCAAATTTTTCATCAAACTTCATTAGTTCCTTTCATGTTGACACTTCTCATCACTGATCCATATTTTAAAATAATTTTTACTTATTTCAACAACTTTTTTTGACGATGCAGACAATATTCTCATTTTTTTCTGAAAAACACGCACTAATTAGTTAGGCGCTTGTATTGATTTTTGATTTAATGTTAACAGTTCAAGATATTCTGAAAAGGTGTACATTTTTTATATTTCGTCAAAAAAATGTTCAAACAAATTGAAATTTTTTAAAAATCATGCGTAAGTAATAAAGAGTGTCAATATAAAAGAAGCTAATAAAATTTCTTGAAAAATTTGCGAAAAACTGCACATTTCTGCATTATGACTTCCTCGATTTTCTTTCTCTTCTCTATTCCACTTTTGACGGCCAAAACCAGCGCAGCGCACAGTGGGGCGAAATAAAGAAACGGGGCTCAAAATAACTTGTAAAACGTAATTCATTACCGATTTTGGATTTTGTTTTTTGGAAAAATTTAGCTTTCAACTTTTAAGAGAATTATGAGAGCCGATTTTTGAATCTTTGTTCGTTCAAACTTGCGCAGGGATGCATGAAAGAAAAAAAATGGTTGACTTGTGAAGTTAATTCTTATAAACAAATTATTTTAATAAATAGTCAACATGATAAATTGTTCGTTTGCAAAGTACATTTGTGCATTGAAATTGCTTGCCTTCACCATCGAGATGAGACTTGATCATGGATATTTGTCATCCGATATTTTTAAAATAATTTTTTAGACAAATTATATAAATAAATGCCTATTATCGGCATTTATGGGCAAAAAGGATAATTTTTTCTTCATATTCTGTACGAACTATCTTTTCAGTGATGTTTATTGGAGGAAATTTGTCAACCAAAATTTGTTCATGATTTTTTGAAAATTATATAAACAAATGCTTATTACCGGCACTTACTGACAAAAATGATAGTCTTTTCCTACTAATTGTCTTCAAATTTAATTGGCCATGTTATTGAGTGATGAAAATTCATCACCCAATATTTTGTATGTATTGTTTAAACAATTCATATGAGAAAATCCATTTTATCGTCATTTGTGGTCAAAAAAAAAATTTTTTTCTTCTAAATATCTACAAACTATCTTGCCAGTGATATGTAGTAATAAAAATGTGTCTTTCCATATTTTATGCTTATTTTTTAAATAAATTACATAAACAAATGCCGATTATCGTCATTTACTGGAGAAAACATCGTTTTTTCTTTTAATCTTATTCAAATTATATTGGCCATGATGTTAGTGATGGAAATTTATCATCCAATGATACTTGTCAATTTTTAAAATTAGTTAATAAGGTAAAGGCAAGCAATTGGAACGCACACATATACTTTGCCAACGAAAAATCCATCATCTTGACTATTTGTTGAAATAATTTGTTCTTAACAGCCAACTTCACAAGTTAACCATTTTTTTCTTTAATGCATCCCTGCGCATTATATACAAGCGATACTGAGTCAAAGAAATTTTTTTTAAAGAAGATAAAGAATAAAATCGTAAAAAATGACATTCTCTCTATTTGCATCAACATGAAAGTTCAAACAAACCAAAATTCAGCAATTGGCTCTCATAATTCCATAATTTTGAGCCCCATTCTTTTTAATTCATCCTACTGTGCAAGCGGCCCAGTGTGTTTCAGACCGAGTAATCTAGTAAGTGAGGTAAGGTGACCAGATCGCTTGATCGAAAAATCAGGACATTTGAAAGAATTATTACGGTCATTCGTGTGTAAATTATACTATTATGTATTATACTATGTCGAGACCACGGTTGCGACCAATGAGGTAACTGCTGTCAACTCCAAGTAATTTCGTCATTGGTCAAACATTATTCCCTTATTCACTTCGACATGAGACTGCGCCCTCAGAAGTTGTGAACAAAATCTAGGTCCGCGCAACAAAAAACGCGAATTTTCGTTTTCGGGCATGAAAAATCAGGACATCGTACAAGAAATCAGACAGTGAGTACAGCGATAAAAAATCAGAACATGTCTTGATCAATCAGGACGTCTGCTCACCCTTATTAGTTAGGTCTCAACATAGGGGAATATTTTTCGACGACGTGTATCCAAATATGAATAGAGATTGGAAAATGAGATTTCTTTTATAATTTTGTTGAGGCGTGAATACTCAAAATACGAATATATCGAAGCAAAGCTAGCGGTTGGAAGGGAAAATTAAAACTCGGAGGTTTCGTGAACCAGGAGACGCTGTGAACTTTAGTGACCTCGCGTGACCCCAACGGTCGATACCATTCTAGGCGTCCCTCCATTCCCTCGACAGCCCCGTATAATGTACCGCGGTATATTCCCGAAAGCTACTAAGCGAATCCCACAGGTGAAATAATGTCTGCCAAACATAAGTTTTACGTTATTTTTATATTTCATTAAGCATGTCGAAAATCAATAAGAAAAAATGTTAATCTCAAAAAAAATTTAAAGTCATATTTTTCCATTGGTCGGTTGAATAAGTATAAACTTATGGATAATCTATTTATAATTTATCGCACTTCAGATACTTTGCTTCGAGACAAAAATGAATTGAAAATAAAAAAATTAATTAAAAGAAGAAGAGTATCTTTCACTCGATATATTTTCTGTCAATTACTGTTACTTGATTAAGAAAGAATTATGAAATTACAAAACAATTTTATTGACAAATAATTCATTGATATGATTTACTCTCTGTCAAAGGCATACAATAGACACACAAAAAAATCGAGCAATATTATTGTACTGTTACCGATATTCCAATAATTTGACATAATGTATAATTTTAATCGAATTTAAATTTCTGATACTTGAAATAAAACCCCATTATCTCGAATACGTTTTCTTCCATATCAGAGTGAAGAGCACTTGAGGTGAACTAAATACCCTTACAGCTGAAC
>JAUMHM010000016.1:40485728-40510040 GCA_032362435.1 Melikaiella ostensackeni | reverse complement strand
CCTCGCAAAACAAAAATATTTACACACTCTAAAAACACCTCTAGATATATATAGATATATATATATATATATATATTAAATTAATTATTTTTTTGATAATTAATAATTTTTATTGCGTTTCGGTTCCTTTGGAATCGAGTCCGAGGGCCCTATGATCCCGGAGGAAAAACCCCCAAGCGAAGGTGTGAACAACCGTGCCGAAAGCTGTATGACACCTGGGTGAGGTGTCCTTTACGGTGTCTCTGGGATACCGGGCGACCTCCTAGAGTTTGCAGCCTTACCCTTGCAAGCGGAGCTCTGCAATGTTGGACGAATCCTTTCCCTAGCTGCCCGTGGAAACAACTATGACAACACCAAACTCAGTTTTGAATGCAGTTCAAAATGATCGAACAGACAGAGCACCAGACAATGGGTCGGCAAACAGTGCCGATCACCCTAGAGATCGGGGTGCTGCAAATAATTTGGATAAAAATAAGATGATGGATCGGCGAGACGGTTGACGTCTTGAGTAGACGAATCGACTCAGAGATGACTTGCTGGATTGCTACGATGCCAGCATTATCCTTCATCGCAGGGGTTACATGGCGCGCCTGCACACTCTGTGGTGCTAGAAATACCAAGAACTTTCGAAAGCAACCGAGGTTGCGAAACCGCACGAACAACCTCTTGCAAACAGGATATATACGCGAAACGCTTCCCCAACCGCTGCAAAAATAAGCCAGAGACCTCTGGACCATCACTTGTTCAGTTTATGGTGCGGCGAGAGCTTTGGTCGAATCAAATCGGAGGGTACAGCCGACGATAGATCAAAAGACCAAAAGGCGCTTGCATCACAGTGTTGACAAAATACGGTGTTATCTGACGCCAGGAGGAGAATGCAGAAGAGGGAGGGATGGGTCAGGCAGAATCAACAGTTTCTCGTTGACCCATCGCGCCTCTTCAGCGATCCCCCTGTTTTTGTCAATAATCCATCTACGTCCGAGAAGATAGAGACTTTTTGGAGAAAGATTTACGAAGTTCAACACCCATTGCATAAAGACACTGAGAACATCATGCGTTTCAAGGAGCTGTGCGACAACCTCATAACGTCCAACGAACAATATCCACCAATCACTGCTGAAGAGGTGAAGAAAGCCCTGAGTGTCACGAAGAACTTCTTTCCTGCTGGACCGGATGGTATCAAGAACTTCTGGTAGAAAAAGGTTATTTCTACACACAAAAATCTGGCCCAGATCTTCACCTCATATTTAAAGTCGAATGCGCCCATTTCGCAGTGGCTGGTGTTAGGACGCAGTGTATTCCTAACGAAGAAAGGCGACTTGTCCAACTCAAGAAACTACAGGCCAATAACTTGTCTGAACATGCTGTATAAGATCTTTACAGCTATCCTGAATGACAGGATGGTTCGGACAATTAGACCTGTGTGGTCTGGATTAATTACCAGAAAGCTTTCGACTCAACCTCCCACAGACTTCATATGTCTGTTGGAAAGCTCAAAGGTTCATCCATACATAGTGGGGTGCATAGAGAGTGATGCCCCTTTAGGAAACCAGATTTACTATCCCATCTGGAAAACATCGTGTGACAACTAATAGCGTCACCTTCCACGAGGGCGTCTTTCAGGGTGACACGATTAGCCCCCTTCTCTTTTGCATCAAACTTTTGCCACTATCTCTCGTACTACGCACTTTCATGGGTACTTTTGCGGCACGACTAAAAATCGCAAGCATAAGGTTACTCATATATTTTATATGGACCACTTGAAGATCTATGATTCTGGAACACAGCATCTCAAGGATGCTTTAAAGATCGTCGAGGGGTACACACGAGAAATTGATATGAACGTTGGATTGGACAAGTGTGCCAAGATTTATTTAAAGCGAGGATGAATTGCGAGCGCTAGTCTTGCAATCGGTCGGCGTTGAACAAGATGTCTGTAACTAACACGCTTGCCGTACCGGTTCTACTCTATTCATTTAGGGTGGTTCCATGGACGAAGCACGAGCTCACGGCCCTCGATGTCGCTACATGTGAGATCATGCATATGCAGAAGAGCTTGCATATCAACTCGTCCGTTCCGTGTTTATTCATTACACGCCGTAAAGGCGGGCGCGGACTCCTAAGTATCCAGTATCTATATGACCGAATTACCTTGGGTACAGCTTACATCGTGGCAAATGGAAGAGATCCTCTCCTGAAAATGGTCAGGAACCAGGAGATGATTAGCAAGAGAGAATTCCTCTATAAAGCTGCGGAGCAGGCAGTCGAGGCACTTGGCCTGGATCTTAACATCAGACGTGAGGACAGTGCATTACTCCATCTACATGCCTTGCTTCTAAAAGCCCGAGGAAGGAAAACAGAGGTCAACCACTTCCTCGAACAGCTCCACGATAAGAAAATGCACGAAAACTTCTATAGAAATGTAAAAGATCAATCCTTGTCGATGCAGCTAACACTTGCTTTCCTCAAATAACCCGAACTTAATTCAGGCACAGAGGGTTTTATTTTCGCGTATCAGGACGGTGTCATGTTCACCTTGGTATACCGTAGCTGCATCTTACGTGAAGAAGTTCCTATCGAAAGGTTCAGAACGTGTCATGCACATTCTGAGCACCTACGGCACATACTATTCGGGTGTCCCACTCACGCGAGAATGACGTACCTCCACAGGCACAATGCGGCTCTAAGAGTGCTTTATTACCATCTTTGTCTCTCTCATGGTGTTAACCGCGACCCTGCCCTGCCGAACGCTTCCAGAGAGATAAAGTCAGGTATCGAGAACGAGTCGTGCAAAATTTACTGAAACTACAAATTTGATCCAGAAGTGCAAATCAAACAATCGAGGCCTGACATCGTACTCTTCGTCAAAGAGAAACGAACTGTGTTCGTGATCGAATTCTCGGCTCCGGCTGACAGCAACATCATAGTCAAGGAGGAGGAAAAGGAGGAGAGGTATCGAGACCTTATGAGGGAGCTGCCACATATATACCCAGGATATATGTGGATATACCTCGAAGCCATATCCGCGTGCCAAAAACATGCCAAGTCACTTGCGAGACGGATGCAGAGAGTTGTCATTCTTGGGTCACTCTGTGTCTTCAAGGCACACGAGAATCTCGCCAGCTTGTCGTTGTGATTTCATCGTACCCTGAGGCCACCCATTTCGCGGTCGTGACACGTAGCCATAGGTGTGATTTACCGCGGTTCTACTAGGAGCATGTGACATTTTCGGATAGCAGTCGCTCCCAGGGGGACCCTGCGGTGGTTGTTTGACCAACTTTGTGTGTGTGTATGTGTGTGTGTGCGTGTAATTTTGAGTTACAATATGAGAAAGAAAAATTTGAAATCCTTCAAATTTCAAAGCGATTAAATTTTAAACTTTACATAACATTTTTTTCGTCTTCGTTCAGGCTTAAAACCCCAATTATTTCAAACGAGCTTATTGGTATACAAAATCGCCCATTCGACTTATTATTTTATAAGAATGCGGCTTACCAGTTTATGAGTGAGTTTATTTAAAATAATTAGTCATGTGCCAGTCTGGTACTTAGCTTTCTTTCAAGCCTAAGCAGAAACAACAAAATATTGAAATTCGAAAAAGTGGAATTCCTTTGGACCTCCATTTTTAAGGTGAAATATTTATTTTGTCAAAAAAACGTTTTATAGACAAACATATTTTTGTTGATAATAAAAGAGTTTCAAATTCGTCAAAACAAATGGTATCGACACTTAACCCAAAAATTTCACCCCCTCCACATCAGTCAAGATTTGTGCCAACGTTGAATTTTCGTTAAATTTTATTTTCCATAAACTGACATCCAAGAGAACTACACTTTGCTGAATTTTCAATTTGATTGGAGAACTATAATTTCCTAGGCGAGGTCACTTCAGAAATAATGCCTCATGTATTAAAAATTTCGAAATGTTCTGAAATCTTTCGGAATTCATTCAAATTTATTCAGTCTTTAAAAATCTTTTTAGATATTCGGGAACTATTGCAATTTATATAAATATAATGAAATCTTGAGTAAATTCTGGGGTCTATCAAAACTTGTAATATTTTGAAAAATTCAACAATTAATTTATATCTATTGAAATGTCTCAAAATCTTCTGAAATTTTGTTTTGAATCTCTTGAAATTCTTCAAATATTCTTTAAGAGAGGGGGAGGGAGAGGGGTAGGGTGAGAGAGAGTTATTTAATTCAATTGCTCCATTATTCAATGCTACTACGACAATCAGAAAAACAAATTGTTGGTTTTAATTTATGGGACCTTCATTTCGAATTATTGTCACGGCACTATCCTTCTAATTACTTCTGTCACATCATTTTTCTCTTACTCCCTCTCCCATCCCTCTCTCTCTCTCTCTCTTTCTCTCTCTCTCTCTCTCGATGTTAGACCTCAATATGGAACATAACTTGTATTCTGACTCCTTTTTATATCTTATCTTATTAATTCACAATAATTTACACAATTTTTAGTGCATCCTCAAAAAGTGATCATGAAGGATACTACTAATCTTCAGTATGTATTAATAACAATTTAATCTACCACTGGTAAGGTTTTTTGAGTTTCACTTTTCTATCCTCACTTTTAACGTTTACTTTTTGTTTGGATTTTTACTTATTTACAATTGCAACTATTAATGTTCCACAGAATTAACTTGAGAAGAGAATCAGAGATGATGATTCTATTAAATTTTTTTGAACAAATGTTCTTTTAAATTGACCAATATGGATTAATGTTTCCTGATGAGAAGAGCATATCTTTTCTCGAAACTTCGAATTTTTAGGTATTAAAAGATTTCATTTACATAATTGAGGTCTTCTTGATCTGAAGTATGTCATTCTACATCCAGTAAATTCATTATAATTTATTGAAAGTAATCTAAAATCTATGAATTTATAATTATTCAACTTATATACTTATATTTATATAATTGAAGCGTGCTCTATTATGCACCATTTGTCATAAGGGTCATCTAATATGTGAAGATATAGGCACAAAATAAACCACACACATCATTCACACACTTCAATTATTAAACTTATATAATATACCAACTGATCGCGATGTGCACACGAAATAGAAGATTTATCTTCAACCTTTAATTCAAACAAAATCTAATTGAAATAATTATTGGTCTGTTCATTCAAGAGTCTAACTTTTGTAAATTGGAGAACATTTGCTTTGAAATAGGACAACCCACATTTTCACTTGGAACGTAATTAAAATCAGGATTGAGGCTGTTTTCAATTTTGCTGTTTAATTAAGTAGAAAAAAAATGATAGTACTTTTTGAGGGAAATGTAAACAAGTTTTGGAACATGAAATATAGAATGTGGAAAATAATATGATTTATTTATTTTATTTTTGAGACCATATAGGTATATTCCATTATTTCAGGCAAAACCTGATTATAGAACAGTAGTGATTGTAGTTTAGTGTCATTTGAGAATAGGCAAGCCAATTTTCTATTTCGAGAAATTGCTATCCCCTATGAGTCAACATAAATCTAAACCGACGTAAACTTAAACTTACTTATAAACGGATATGCTTATAGAAGGTTCTTTTTTTTAATCATATTGTGAACTTTCTTCTCATTGTAAAAATACGCTTTGATCCCACCGGCACGCTTAAATTCTGCAGCTGAAGCAGAACAAAGTTGATTTGATTTATTTTTTCAAAGCTTTAATTCTTTTATATGAAGCAAGAAATAACTATCAAGAACTAACGTTTAGTCCTTCACAGAAGTAGGTTAACATTGGAATACTTAAAAGTTTAATCTCAGACTATCTTGAGTATATTTCAGAAATATCTACATGATATCCTAGAAGGTAGAAATGTCGATATTCTTGGGGTACCGATAGGTTATCCTGGGACGCTTTTGGGATTTCTTTGTGATATTCTGGCGATGCATAATTCCACAGCAACAGAAGAATCTAAATTTCAGTCAAAAATGTCAGTTGACTTTCAGACGTAACAAAAAGAATCATTCGTTGAAACTAAGCCGATGGTTATAATATATCAGTGAAAATTGATCCCGCCATGGGGATACGAACCCTTGGCGGCCGACTCGAAACCCGATGGGCTATCCACTGCGCCCCGGAGTGGTTGACGAATGTCATTCATTATTGAATGACTTTCTGTGTTTCATTTTAATTCTCGAAAGCTAACAATGAGTTCCTCAGGGCGCTGCGGAAAAATAGTTAAAATCAAATACACGGAATGAGCACTGTCTCACCTCATCTCTGTTACAACGTACCACGTTATACCCTGCTAATAAAATACGATAAAAAGGATGAAAAGTATAGTTGCGAAATTTATGCCGCGAAAAAACTTGAGCTTTTCTTGACCTCTCTGACAGTATATTCCTTGGAATTTGCCTCAGATTCCATATATGACAAACTTTTCACAAACGATGCACATGTCCAACACATAAAGTTGTACAGGCATCGATCAACACTCTTAGTTTCTTTTTCTAATTTCTAAATGACCACAATTTTGTTCAATAAAATCCTCTTGCTTCATTGGAGTATAAAATTTTCACAAACAGACGTCCCAAAAATGTCCTAGACTATGTTCTATACATTAGCCAGAAAGATATCGACATATCCACCTTCTACGATACCCTATAAATATATCCTATAATTCCTATGGAATATCTCGTGAATATCCTATGATATGATCGAGATACCGAGATAACTAGGTTCATATAATTTTCAAAATTTTTTTCTCGTGAAGGCATTATATGTTAACTCTTTGTCACATTTAATTCTTAGGTCAATTTTTCATTTCCTTTCGGATATTTCGCCGCGGACTAAAATTACATCCCGTATGGGGCGACTTGAAAAGATACTCTACACGGAATTAAAAACGATATCCTCGTTTTAAGCAGAATATTCAGTAGAATATCCTGCAGGACTGAAATTTCGATATCCCTGGGATATCCATAGATTAACCTGGGAAATCTTGGAGACATCTTAGGGATAACCTATTTCAGAGAGGGAAATTAAATTTCCTATTACATACCTTGCACTGCATACACTTTTAAGTGGCTTTCTTGTCATAGAAAACACGCAATTGCCTTCTCTAAATCTAAATTAGTTGAAAATTACTAATTGTAAAACAAAAAGTCAGTTACAGTTTTATTCAGTTATAGTCGAACTAGGTTTCAGTCAAAAGTCTCTCATCTTCTGATAAAATTCATTAGTATTGAATTAGTCAAAAAAATCTAAAGATTGTATTATTATTTTGATATGCTCTTTATACGTAACATTAATCTTAATCTTAGATTCGACTTCTGAAAAGGTAAAATCAAAAATTGAAAATTAAATATTTACACTTCAACCATTTTTGTGAATGAAAGGCTCCATTTAGCATAAAGTTGCCAGATTCAAATTCTCTAAAACATGGAAATAAGAGAATGACGACTAGCAGCACGAAGTTCACATTGATTTACGCTTCAAAATATGATAAAGTCGACAGAGGAATGTAATTTATTATAAAGCACTGGTTAATCTGGCTGAACTGTTAATCTCTTTATGAACGAAAAATATATTTTTAAATAACTTCTCCTGTAAACTTGTCAAAATCCAGGATAAAACCCTCTTCTTCTAGGTCGTCGATATTTCAACGTACCCCAAGTAGAAATTTCTCCAACCTTTTCATTTTACTCAACAAATAATTAAATTACATTTTTTGTAATTCATCGGCACTCCTTTTATAAATATGAATGTGTGACTGAAGAGCGAAAATGTTTGTCATTTGAATGCTTTTATTGTAAAATACAATTTCGAATTCTACAACCTGAATGTTCGAATAGGCCATTCTACGGAAATAATATTACAATCAGATGATTTTCTGTTTTGCAGTAAAAGGAGTACCGCTATGTTGCGAAAAAATCTAGTTGTAACCTTTCTTGAGTCAAGTACACTCAAACCCCGATATAACCCCAGTTTCCGGAGTTGCTTCGCACTGGCCTTGGGCCTAAACCGGATCCCTGGAAACGTAAACAGTCAGGGACGTGTGAACCATTTCATAATATTACGCCATCTCCGAACGTGAGCTCGAACCTGAGTACACGCGCACTGCGCCTTCATCTATACGCTGCTGGCATTTCACGCTTGGTTGGACACCGTCTCTCGCCCCGACCGCTGAAAAACTGCTGGGGCCAGCAGTCGGCCAGCAGTTCTAGGAAGGCGTAAACCGGACGGGCTTTTATGGGGGTTCGAGTGTATCCATAAATATATGAATACGATCGTCTTTTGTTAAGTAAATGAATTTCACGCTAGATGGCGCCAAAATAAACTTTGTAGTGTGTGGTCAAGCAATAGCACTCTTCAAACTAACTTCTACCAAGCTTCAGCCAAAACCGACGCTTAGTTTGCGTTTGGCATAAGTTTGAAGTGAGCGTGACAGTAATTTTCGAAAAAGAGTCAAAGAAGAGTTCCGTGCAGTGATAAAACAATTTTGTTTAAAAAATAGGACAGCCGCGTAGATCGGAGCCGAGTTGGACGAAGTTCACGGGGATTCTGCTCCTTCATTGAAAACCGTTTATTTTTGGATGAATGAATTTAAACGAGGCCAAACCACAATTAAAAGTGAAGCGCGCTCTGGACGCCCAACTGAGATCATCACATTAGATACGGTGGAAAAAATTCATCATATAGTTACAGAAAATCCCCAAATCAATGTGCGTGAGATTTCTAAGGCTGTTGGCATCTCCACTGAATGAGTCTATAACTGTCTTTGGCGAAGTTTAATCGGAATCCGCAGGACTTTTTGCATTGATATGTGACTGTGAACAAGACCTGGATCCACCACTATACATCTGAGGCAAAGCAGCAGTAAAAGCAGTGGGAACTGCCCGGTGAAAGTGCGCCAAAGAAGGCAACGACTGTTTTGTCAGCTGGGAAGGTGATGGTCACAGTATTTTGAGATTCTCAAAGAATCATCCTCATTGATTGCTTGGAAAAGGGAAGAACTTTAACAGGAACATACGATGCTTCATTATTGCATCGTTTAAAAGACGAGCTACAAAAAAAACGGCCACAATTTTCGCACAAAAAAGTGCTGTTTTATCACAACACACCGTCTCACACCTCCGCAATCGCAACAGCAAAAATACACGAACAGGGCTTCGAATTGATTCTTATCAACCCTATTCTCCAGACTAAGCTCCTTGCGGCTTCTTCTGTTCCCCAAGTTGAAGACCTAGCCCGGTAAGAAGAAGTTTCCATCTAATGAAGAAGTAATCGATGCCTTAAATGTGTATTTTGCGGACTCGAGAAATCTTACTTTTCTGAAGGGATAAAAAAATTGGAATCTCGTTGGACTAAGTGTGTATCCCTTGAAGGAGACTATGTTGAGAAATGAAGGAAAACTTTTTGAAAAAAAATTTTATTTGCTTTTTTACTAAAACTATCGAACGACGCTCGTATGTCTCGGGAAATTACTAACGTATGGCCGACCACTAGATCCACCACCCTATGAAACGAAGAAAAAATAAATTATCAAAACAGCTTGTTTCATGAAGAAGCAAAGCAGAAAAAAATAAAATAAATCTGTGACGGGGTAAGAAATGAAGGAAGGAGAAGCAGAGTGGATATTCAATTTGTGGCGGTGGTTCCGCTTCTGGTTGACATTTCGGTGATCGCTCCTCTGGGAATCCCCGGGCCGAAGTCCCTGAACCATGACTGAATATAGAAAGGAGGAGGGTTTTCTGAACATCCTCATCGATCGGCGCGGATCGTCTCTTCCTTTTGCTAGCGATTGAATTTTCGCTGACCCGTTTACATGAGAAGCGTGCGCTAGGTATGCATTGTGCTTAATTGGTTGTTGCATTATAAAATGCGTAGAAACAGGTTATAGGACGGCATCAGGATCCGGGTACGTGGGCTGGTATGCAGATGTCGCGAGTCAAGAAGAGTACTGAATCCTACAATGTCGAAGAGAAAGAAAGAGGTACATGTACAAGATTCGATGTTCAGGGTGAGAGGTGCAGTCTATGTAACGGCTCAACGAAGTGCGGATTCCGGCGGGATTGTTACTTTTTTTTATAATACAATCAAGCGATTGTTAGTAAACACTGGAACTCGGCTGCGCAACACCAGATATTTACGTCCACGTATTTCTCACGAGAGGAGAACAACCTCAAGCATGTTGAAGAAAAAGGAAAAGAAAATCAGGGAATAGGGTTGTTTCGTAAGTCGGATAACATTTTTTCAATTGTTGGATCTCATGGATTGAACATTTCTAAGGATTTTAACGTCAATCTGTGGCACCCACGCCTCAGGTAAAATTTAATGAATAATAAAGCACATGAAGAGGAAAGAAAATAACTTTAACATAGTTTGTTCAATATTAACATATATGGGTGATTCTACTCAAGGGATCCTTTTCAGTTCGACTTTTGTGTCAAAACATTTTTAAAATTTTTAAATCTTTTTTCCCTGAAATGAATTCATACGACCTGCGAAAGTGAGAAGGTGATTTGCGCAAAATTAATTCTCAAAAATATTGATATTTTAGGGGTAGTTTTGCACCGCATCAGTTCACAGTGGGCCAGGAGATCCGGTTCCGTGACCAAAAGTCGGGAAACTCATCAAAATATACGAAAATGAATTCTAATCATGCCTATATATCTTTTCTTGGATCGCTGCTTCCAAATCTAAAGTCGAAAATGAAAAAAGCTAAATTGCGGATCAAATTTGTCGGACAAGTATTTTAATAAATTATTGGATTTACTCGAAACGTGGTACCTGAGAACATTTCATTTGAAGATGATTTTTCATGGGGAAGAATTGGAATTTTGGACTGTTTAAACAATTTTTGTATAAGCGATTCGTTTAAAAATGCGATTTCTGTAAAAACTAATAGCAGCATTCGATTCTTCGCGAAAAATTACATAGAATCCGTGTGTTAGATAATTTTTTTCTGAACCCTGTTACTTATGCAGTATGAATAAACAATTATATCGTACGAAACCCGCTTACACATTTAATTATACTACTAGTACTATCAAGTGATGCTATTAGTTTTTTCGTTATTCACATTCTTAAACAAATTTTTTAAACAAAAATTGTTCAAACAATCGAAATTTCAATTTATTTTCATGAAAAATCATCTTTTAATGAAATATTCTTATTTCAACATTGACTTTTCTATTATGACAACTGGTCTGCTCATGGGACTTAATAGGCTAAAAAATTGTTTATAACTTTATAGGTTGTTTATAAATTTTTAAATTATGACAATTTTTCATTACCAATACCATTCTAGTAATAAATTACGACGATTTTTGTGAAGTCTTTAAAATATTTGTGAAATCTTTCTTAAATATTTAAATCTTTGAAATATTTTGAAATATTTTGGGATCTTCGAAATCTCTGTGAAATTTCTGAAATATTTGAGCTTTCTTTTGAATTCTTTGTGAAATATTTTATTGTTTGTAAAATCATTTAAATATCTTTGTGATATCTTTGAAATCCTTGTGAATTCTCTTCAAATCTTTGAAACTTTTTGAAATATTTTGAGATATTTAAAATCCTTGTGAAATGTCTTGAAATGTTTGTGAAATCTTTTAAATATCTTTGTGATATCTTTGGAATCTTCGTGAATTCTCTACAAATGTTTGAAACTTTTTGAAATATTTTGAGATATTTGAAATCTTTGTGAAATCTTTGGAATATCTTTGTGATATCTTTGGAATCTTCGAGAATTCTCTTCAAATCTTTGAAACATTTTGAAATATTTTGAGATATTTGAAATCTTTGTGAAATCTTTCAAATATGTTTAAAATCGTCAAAACCTTTCAAAATTGTTGAAATATTTGGCGAATCTTAGATACTTCGTAAAAAAAAATGGGAAAAACTGTCAGAAATTTTCAACGTGCGGTAAGTTTCAAATTTTCATCAGACCCCAAGTTTAAAAATTTTCTAAAAAATTCTCTGTTGCTCCTAGGATGCTGCAAATTTCACATTTTCTATAGAAATAAGTACGATGAAGTTACAAAAATTTGCGCAGATGTAATAAAGTTAATTTTTAATGTGTTGTAGTGAATTTCAGGCAATCATAGGAAACTAAAATTTTTACCTGACCCAAAAATTAGAAATTTTCAAAAAAATTTCCTGTTTTTCCTAAGATGCTGCAAATTATATATTTTCTATGAAAATAAATACGATGAAGTTAAAAAATTTACGCCGATATATATCAATAAAGTCAATTTTGAATGTGCTGTGGTGAATTTCAGGCAAACATACGTAACTTTCAAATTTTCACCAGGCCCCAAGCATTCAAATTCTCTAAAAAATTCTCTTTTATTCTTAGGATGCTGTAAAACTTATATTTTCTATGACAATAACTATGATGAATTCCAGGCAATAATAGGAAACTTTCAAATTTTCTAAAACATTTCCTGTTTTTTCTAGGATGCTGAAAATTTTATATTATCTATGAAAATAACTATGCTGATGGTGGAAAAAATTGCGTCGATGTAATGAAGTCACTTTTGAATGTGCTGTGGTGAATTCCAGGCAAACATATCAAACTAAAAAATTTTTACCCGACCCCAAAATTAAAAATTTTCCAAAAAATTTCCTGTTATTCCTAGAATGCTGAGAATGTTATATTATCTATGAAAATGACTATGATGAAGTAAAAAAATTTGCATCGATGTCATAAAGTCAGTAATTTCTCTGTTTTAGGTATTCTAGGGAATAATTGAAAATTAAGAGCGAAAAAAGGGATTACGTCAAAAAAGGGGACGGACTGTGATTCCTTTTACCTAATGTTATTTTTTCTTTAAATTAGTATAAATTATTTTATTTTTTATTATTGTGGATTAAAAATTAGGCTTACTTGTGTCTGCAAGAGAAGCATACTTGACGCTACGGTGAAGGCGGTGGTGGTTGTGATGGCTGAAGTGTGATTTGTAGAAGTTAAAGCGGGAACAGAATCGGGTACTGAAGCTTGTCTTTGATGTCTTTGGCGATGTTGTTGCTCGACCTCAGCTCGAGGAACTACAGCAGTACGTTGACTACCATTGCTGTTGTCACTATCGCCACTCGGCGAATGTAGCTGCCCTGTAATCACAAAAGAAAAAAAATCCCCCATAAACAAACATGAAAACTTTAAGTTTACAAAAAAATTACCAATAAGCAACCACCAATATCTAACATAAAGACTTTTGCGATTTATCTTACAAAAGGATGATTAGATAAACTCGTAGAATATATGAATAATTCAAACAAAAGCTAATAAATTCTTATGAAGTGACTTAAATGACGGTGAAGTTCAATGGAAAGGACTGTTAGAGGTGAGTCAGGTAATTTCAAAAGTTTTTCAAAATCTTCTCTAAATCTGTGTCATTTAAGCAATTAAGGTGCTTGAAAGGACTTGGCGGTTGTTACCTGGCAAATTACGTTTACACGGAGGAATTGCTTGATGTTATATTTTCACCATATACTCTAAAGGCACATACAATGGCTTGCACAGAGAGCTTTTTCCGGAAAAAGTTGTTGTATTTTTTTTTTTAATTGAAGATGAAGCATTTTTTTGCGCCTGAAAACGGCAACAAGAGGCAGCTGTAATGACGCTGGAATAGCTTGCCTCTCGTTGCCTCTTTCAGGCGCAAAAAATGCTTCATATTCAATTTTTAAAAAACCACAACAACAACATTTTCCGGAAAAAGCTCTCTGCACAAGCTATTGTATGTACCTTTAGTGTATGCGGTAAAAATATTAGATCAAACAATTCCTCCGTGTGCACATATTTTGTCAGGTAAAAACCGCCGAGTCGTCTCAAGCACCTTGAGAATAGGATATAACAGGATATAATTTTCTCAAACTCGTAGGTTTTTGGAATGAAATTTAAAAGCTTCAGTACAGTCACTCTTTCAGTTAATCTGTTACTTAATATTGACTTCTCTTGGGCTGAAGTCGAAAGACTTTTTCCTTGAAAAAAAACAAGAAATAATGTGCAATAAAAAAGACCGCTTACGAGAGCTAAGCATCAATTTATTGCCGTTGGTTCAGATAAGCGCATCAAGGTCTGTTCCATCGTGTATTGCATTATGCGATAGTTAAGAATATACCTGAATCGACGGGTTTCGAGATGAAAGTCCAATCTAATTCCCCATAGTTGCCGCGCAATAAAAACTTTTTAACGATTTGAGGAAGAATGCAAACAAGAAAACCAAGGCTCTGCTTTCAGATTTTTTCGAAGATGATTCTAATCTTTTTTCTTTTATATAAGCCTTATAAATAATTTGGAAATAGAGTAGTATTTACTCTTTTGATTTAAAACAGATGCACACCAAATTACAAAGCCTTTTGTCTATTTTTTCTTTTTGAAATAGATACCTACAGTTTCGACGATAATGGGATTGATTGGTATCCATGACGATCATTTCTCTGCTTGAAAGGAACGATGGTTCGTGGACGAGGACAGGAGGTGACACGTTCTTTCGAAAATCTAGGCAACCTTCGTTTTAATTACCAAAGTCGGGTCATCTAGCCATGGCCAACAGACTTGTCAGCCACTGATTCGAACATCACTGATTCAAACGGCACAGGTTCAATTTCAAAGGCTACTTTCACTGCCTCTTATTTTCAAACTACCGACAGCAAAATTCCTTCCACTATCTATCAGATTACCTCTCTTCTTGTACAAGTATTTTAATCCGATTAACACAATGTCACCATCATTACTTAACTATCGCCCTTTTTCTTTACTCCCAAAATTTAATAAATTCAATTTAATTTAATGAATCATTTAATAAAAATATCAGAAGAACTGTGGTATGTTAGGGTATTTTGATATCTAGGAATAATGTAGGATCACTCTTCAGATTGGTCGACGTTGTCGTTTTTGGCCAGATTGATGTCGACTGAAGGTGCTAGAAGAGTTGAACAGGCTATTATATACTCTCTCACGCCCTATATTACCCTAGGGAGGCATGAAATCATTGGCATTTAAAATACTACTCCCCACGACTCGACATAGCGCATCTCGATTATTACAGGGTATATCATCCTCGGGGACGTAACGACGCTGTGCTTTAGGCACGTCCAAGGAAAATGCGCTGAAACATAACTGAGGTGGTGATATAGGCGGGGTCATAACCGACACTTTTGTACTGAAAATAAGGAATTAAAAGTATTCAACAGATTTATACGGATAAAATGAGTTATCACAAATATAGAATAGGCTACAAATTTCTGAAAATTCCATAAAAGAACTCCAATCCTTGTATACTAATTTGCTGTTAAATATTTTCAGAAATTAATAATATATGAATAAAATCTGTTCTAAACTTTTTTCAAATGAACGATTTAATCTGATCGCTGGAAGTTTTTTGAACTCATAGAAGACACAGTGAACACCGGGATATCAAACCGTTGCATATCATTCTGATTATCAGTTTTAGATCAAAATGATCTACTTTTGCGGATCCAAAATTAATTTGTACACAACTTCATTTGTATCTGCCGAGTGGCAGTTGTTATACTTCATGATCCCACTTCTGGAAGCTTTACATTTTCACAGCATCCTATGACCAAGAGAAAATGTTTTAGAAAACGTTGAATTTTCAATTGAAAAAAATTTTCAAGTAAAAATGGAATAGTTAAATTTTTAAGAGAAGAATTTTCAACTAGAAAAATGAATTTTCAACAGAATAGTTGAATTTCCGACCAGAGAGATGAATTTTCAACCAGAATAAGAAATTTCAACTAAAATAGTTGAATTTTCAATCATAGAGATAAATTTTCAAGTTAAATGATGAATCTTCAACACAAGAGTTCAACTTTCAACCAAGTAGTAGAATTTTCAACCAGTAAGATGAATTTTTAAACAAGAAGATCCATTTTTCACCATAAAGACAAATTTTCAACAAAATATATGAATCTTCAACCAAATACACTGGAACCTCGATTCATGTGCCCCTCATTTACTGCCTTCTGAGTATTTCAGCAGGCTCGCATTCGTGGATGAGGGGTTTCGAGGGGCAGGGAAACAGGCGCGGCTTTTTGTTTGCATTTATCTGTTTTGATTAAAAATTAGAATCTTCTCTCGCTGAAATATCAACTATTACATTCTTTGTTTAGAATTCATCTTTTTTGGCTGAAAATTTATCTTTTTTCGTAGAAAATTAATCTTCTTGATTGAAAATTCGTCTTTTTTGGTTAAAAATGTTATTATTTAATTGAAAATTTAATTACTTTGTTCGAAATTCCGCTCTTTGTTTGTTGAAAATTCATCTTTTTGGTTGAAAATTCAACTATTTTGCTTCTTATTGTAAGTGGGGGGGGGGGGGGTCAAATACAAAGGGTGTGTAGTTCGGAATTTGAAACATTTGAGGCCCAGATTTCGATCATTATTCTTCTATAATTTTTCTAATAATTATTCCTATAATTTTTTGTATAATTATACCTATAATTATTCCTACAATCGCGAAAATATTATAGGAAGTTCATTGAAGATGTATAATGATTTTTCTATAATACTTTTTCGTAAGGGAAGACCCATGCTAAAATTTTTATTTAAATAAATTATATACATATTTTGTACAAAAAGTATGTATGTAATTCTTGAAAATGTTATTTTCATGGGCAAGCAATGGTTGGCTCGAAAAATTCAAGAAATGGCACGTTATTCGGAGTATTCGAATGAAAGAAGAGAAACTGTCCAACGATCCTTCAGGTGCTGCAGAATTTTCGAAAATTTTCAAGGCAAAAATTGAATCAAAAAATTTGAATATAAACAACAATCACAATGCAGTACCGCATGGAGCTCGTGTTGGGAGCACTGGTTCATACGACTCTGACTTGTTTACATCGTAGGAATTCTTGGAACAGAGTCACGGCCATCGAGGCAATACCCGAGACCCGAGCTGAATCGAGGTTCTAGTGTGGTTGAATTTTCAACTAAAACAGATAGATTTTAAGTTGGAAAAATTAATTTTTAATCAAAAAGACGAATTTTTACAGAATGGTTGAATTTTCAACCAAAGAAATGAGTTTTCAACCATGGAGATGAATTTCTAACCAAAGAAATGGAGTTTCAACCAAAAAGATGAATTTTCAACCAAGAATAGTAATTTTCTACAAAAAAAGACGAATTTTAAACCAAGTAGTTTAATTTTCAACCAAAGTGTTGAATTGTTTATGAAATAGTTGAATTTTCAACCAAAAAGATGAATTCCACCAACAATGGTATAGTTAAATTTTCAGTTTGAAGAATTGTGTTTCAGCCAAAAAAAACTCAACTACAAAAGACGAATTTTCAATAATATACATGAATTTTCAACTAAAACAGATATATTTTCAGTTAGAAAAAAAAATTTTGACAAAGGGGATCAACGTTCAATCAGGTATAGTTGAATTTTCAACAAAAAAAAAAAAATAAATTTTCAATCATAAATGGAATAATTAAATTTTAAGTTTAAAAAATTAATTTATATTAAGAAGGAATTTTCAACAAAACTAGTTGAATTTTCAACCTGAGAAATAACTTTTCAACCGAAAAGATGAATTTTCAACCAAGAACATTAATTTTCTACCAAAAAAGACGAGTTTCGAACAAAATACGTGAATTTTTGGCCAAAGAAATGTGGTTTCAACCAAAAAGATGAATTTTCAACCAAGAATAGTAATTTTCTACCAAAAGAGACGAATTTTTAACAAAATACATGAATTTTCAACCAAACCGATGAATTTCCGAACAAGAAAGATTTTTCAGTTAAGAGAGAGAACAATTTTCAAGCATATTGTTGAATTTTCAAGCCAAAAGAGCAAATTGCTTACAGAAAAAGTAGAATTTTTAACCCGCAATTGAGTTTTGATAAAAAAACTGGAATAGTTAAATTTTCAGTTGAAAAAATTAATTTTCAAGCAAAAAAAAACAAATATTCAACTCTGACATTTTCTTTTTCCAAAAGTGTTTATTCACGTTGTCGAAACTTAATGATTTTCCGTTAAAAAATTGAAGGAAATTCCTTCGAATGCTCAGGTTTGAATGTGCATGTAGACGGTCATGGCTTGGCTGCGGCATAACAAATGACACGGGAAAATTCATTAAAATTCATGACAGGCAATGGATCTTCAGAATCGGATCATACTGATGTGCAATTTGTTGATCAAATAAAAAATCCAAAATCTCTATAAAAGCCCTGCACATCATTTTTATCCAAATTCGGGATGAAATTGATGAACTGGCATTTACAGTGGATGCATCACTTGCACTTTCTTTTCTCGTGAAGAAAAATTCCATGGCAGTATGGTGCCAGGTCTGGCCCAGGTCTGGCTTCAATTAGACTGTCTAGTCTGGAAAGTCTGATCCGGCCCAGGTCTGGCGCTAGTCTTATCCAGGTCTGACTTTATCTTATCTAGACCGTCTAGTCTGGAAGGTCTGGCCTGCCCCAGGACGGTTCGATCAACCAAATTTTCCTTGGCATATTTCGAAAAGGTTACAAGGGGTCTAAAATTATAGTAAGTAACAAATTTACACTATCAAAACAAGATTCATTTTCTTCTCACCTTGACACTGGTCTGAGCCAGGTTTGGCGCTGATCAATTAAATACACTTGTAGTGAAAAATGATTTTTTCCAAGTCATCAAAAATATAAAGTTTCGATCTAAGCAGTTGGTATTTATTGCTTAATCGTTCCTAATCGGGTCAAATTATTTCCTTTTACAAGGGAGTCCAGCCAGCGGCTGCCCGGCCTCCAACTAGTTGCTGATCAGCCATTTACTAACGGCTGACGAGCCAATACCTAGCGGCTCATCAGCCATTAACTAATGGCTGAGCAGCCAATAACTAGCGGCTCATCAGCCATTCACTAATGGCTGAGCAGCCAATAACTAGCGGCTCATCAGCCATTAACTAGTGGCTGACCAGCTAATAACTAGTGGCTGTTCAGACGATTTGGCCTGGGGCTAGCCAAAAAAAACGTTACACTTTTGGCCAGGACCAGGCCAGACGGTCTGGTCAGGTCCGAGCAAGCGCCAGATTTTCCACACGGGTTGAATTTCTTGGATTCGTTGAATGATAAGAAAAGATTGATAATAAATGTAGGAAAAAGCAGTACGAGCTGGATACCAGAACGCACTGATTAATGGCGAAAAGTAATCGTGTTTTAAAGCAAAAGTTCTGTAGTATTTTTTATGAGCAGCAATATTAAAAACGAGTTTCATAATCAGCCTTTTCATCACCTACTCACTATTTTCGAATTGAAAATTTTTTTTTGAATCACAGTTTTGGATTCTTGTTTCACGAATTTATACACAATGTCTTCCGACAACTGATCGGAAAGGATTGAAATGTTAATAGTCACTTCGTACCAGAACAGTACCATCTGAATAAATTTGCATCGTATTAGAAAAGTATAAAATATAGGATAAATGCCTAATATAATTCATCTGATGGAACTACTATCTTGAAAATGAATGTTACAACTTTAATTTGGCATGTAATACTTTCTCTACTTGTTCATCGTTTATCAATATTATGACTTGAGAAGATTTTCTATTCACCTCGTACTGGTTTTCCCTATTATAAAAAATAATATATGTATTTGGTTATAAAATTCTGATAAGTGGGTACAGGTAATCTTTTGTAGAATCAACACTTTATCCATAAACAAGAGGAGGTAAGGACTGTTCCCCAACGAGCCCTTGTTGGTTTGACAATGAGCGCCCGAATCAGATAGTCACGCAAACATAAATTGCATTCAATTTAAATTCATAACTCGTACAACGACTTGGGTTATTTCAGCATATATAGTGTCTACTTATTTTGATCATAATCGCTGATAAGGAAGACTAAACAGAAGGGCGATATACCATCAGTGTCTCGCGTGGACGATTAGGGTGAATTAGGATGATTAAAACACATGCTTGATTCTATGAAAATCAGTATATGGTCCTCGATTATGACCAATTTCACAAGTCAATAAAACGTAGTTATTGATGAAATATATTTATTAATAAAGTATAGTTATTAATGACGTATAACTTTAATTGTAATTGTAGAATTGTAGAAACTAAATCAATTTTTAATATTTTAGAGATGGAGAAGTTGTTGAAATTCATACTAACTATTTAATTTGAAGCGAAACCATTACCAATCAAAGAGAATGGAATTTGTATGCTATTGTACTTTCATGTTATAATTTTTAAAAGCTTACAAAACATGAAGATTAATTCACATTTTTTCCTCATCTCATGTAATGTGATTTCTGGACTTGTATATTAGAAAGTATTTCTCAAAGCGATAGACGTGAAATACTTTTTGGGGATAAAATCGAAATATCAGATTTTTTCCTTAGCTTTCACAAAATTTCGTTATGTAAATTTATTACGGAATTTTTTCAGCAGAAGGAAAACTATTAAATTTACCATCTTTTTAGCGATTGTTTCCCTCTGATTGTACCACAATTTAATGTAATTTATCTTTCCTATTGAATATCTGGATAAAATATAAGTATTTACAAGGGATTTTGACATTTCTGCTATATTAAGGTGTCATGGAATGTGGAAGCCAAGAAATTCTTTTAAAAAATTGTCTAATAAAGTCACATTTTCAAATATAAGTATAGGTGACTATAAGAAACCGCACCCTTCAAATCAGAATCCGAGTCTAGTGCTTAATGTCTCTGTTTTCATATTATAAAAAAAATTATGTTTTATTATGGTCTTTTTTGAAAAAAATAAAGTATAAATATTGTTTGGTACATCATAATCAGATGCATAACTTTAGAAATACCTGTATATTCGGATTCCATAGGAATTTTCAGAAACACATTCTCTAAATTTGAATAAGTGGAATTTTACTGACTCAGTAGTTTTTGACTGATTCCTCAGTAAAAAGAAGCTTTGCAATTTTCATTTTCTATCCTGAAATTTCAGCATCTTTTGCTACAGAGAAATCAATTAATTTTTGCTGAAACCTCAATGACGTAATCCTGACTATATACATAAGTTACTTTTTCTTGATCCTAAAATTTGAAATAGTAAAATTTCTCACTCAATTAATTTAGTCACTCATTTCCATTCATTTCATCAGTGTGCTTAACTGATTTTCGAATGATTAAATAGTGAGAAATTAGTTACTGAATGAAATAAGTGAAAATTTTATCTGATTCAAATTTAGAGAGTAATCAGTGGAATTTCACTAATGTGAGAATCATTGATACATTTTTCAAGACTTCAATCGGTGAAAATGTACTCTTGAAGCCTTTAAAATCTCTCTATATCATTGAAGTGCTCGGAGATCTTGAAAAATCTGCTAAACTCCCTTGGAATATTTTGAAATATCCTAAAAACTTAAAGGTCCTACAAAATCCTTCCAAATCTTCCGAAATTCTAGAAAATTTTTTAAGACCGCATGCATTTTTTAAAATCCATTAAAATCACTAAGATTCTTGAAAATTCCTTGAAATTTTTCAAATCTCTTGAAAATTCCTTGTGATATTGTTAAATGCCCTAAAATATTTCAAATCCTGTCAAATCTTTTGAAATCCCTTGTAATTTTTGATAGCTCATGAAATTCCTTGGAAAATCTTCCTTGGAACACCCTTACATCTTCAAAATCCTCTGGAATCCCTTTAAATTCTGGGAATTTAATGAAAATTGCTTGGAACCTTTTAAAATCTCTTACCATCTTTAGAATTCTCAAAAACCTTAGGAAAACCTTTGATTTATTCAAATTTTTGAAATCCCTCGATTTTTGCGAACAAATTCTTTGAAATCCACTAAAACATTGTAAAATCCCTTGAAATTACATGGAATATGATTATCTTCCTTAATATCCCTTAAAATATTTGAAATCATATAAAATCCTTAGAGATCCTAGGAAATTCATGAAAATACCTTATTGAGCCTTTAAAATCCCTAAAAATTCTTAAGATCCTCGGAAATCTTAAAAAATTTGTCAAAATTTCTTGGAATTTTCTAAAATATCTTAAAATCTTATAGGTCCTATAAAATCCTTCTAAATCTTCCGAAATTCTTTAGAACCGCATGAAATTTTTTTAAATCCCTTAAAATCATGAAAAACCTCTAAAATTATTTGAAATTTTTTTAATTTCTTGAAAATTCCTTGTAAACCTTTAAAACGCCCTAAAATATTTCAAATCTTTTACAATCTTTTGAAATCCCTTAAAATTCCTTAAAAATCCTTCGAAACATTTGGAAATCGTGGAAGCCCTCTGAAATCCCTTGGATTTTTTTTAATATCCTAGAATCTTATAAGCTCCATAAAATCCTTTCATATTTTCCAAAATTCAAGGAAATTCCATGGAATTTTTGAAATCCTGTGAAATCCCCTGAAATATTTGAGAGTCTCTTCAAACCTTTGAAGTCCTATGAAATCTTTTAATTCTTGTGAAAATCTTTCAATTAATTCTTGTGAAATTCTTCGAAATTGCCTCTAGATCTTTTAAAAGTCTTTGAAATGTTTGTAAGCTTTGAACATTCCTGAATATAATTAAAATCCTTGGAAATCCTATGAATTCCCTTAAAAGGTGTTGAAATCCTTTACAATATCTTCAAATCCCTCTAAATCTGTTAAAATCCTTTTCATTCCCTGAAAATCTTTGAAATCTTTTGAAATCTCTGGAACTCTATCACAAAAATTGCGCTTAAGGCTTTCGAGGCCGGTCTACTTTTACCGAGTCAAGACTTTTACCGAGCCGCTAAACTCCATTGTAATTTTCTAAAATATCCTAAAGCTTATAGGTCCTTTAAAATTCTTGTAAATCTTTCGACATTCTAGAAAATTCTTCAAAACTGCAAGAAATTTATTGGAATTCCTCAGAATCATTAGGATCCTTGAAAATTTCTTGTAAGCTTCTAAAATATCCTAAAATCTTCAGAATCCTTTGAAATTCATTCAAATTCTTGAAATTAATTGAAAACTTCTTGGAATATTTTCAACTATCCTGAAATCTGTTAAATTCTCTAAAATCTTAGGTATTACCTTGAAATATTCAAATCTTTGAAATACCTCAATTCTTGTGAATAAAATCTTGGAAAGCCATTAAAACATTATAACATCCCTTGAAATCACATGAACCATGATGATATTCCTTAGAATTTCTTGAAATATTTAAAGTCCTATAAAATCCTCGGAGATACTGAAAAATTCATTTAAATACCTTATTGATAGCTTTTGAAATCCCTTGAAATTACTGAAATCCTCGGAAATCTTATAAAATCCCTTAAAGTCCATTGCAATTCCTTAAAAATCGTTTGAAATATTTGGAAATCTTGAGAGTCCTTTGAAATCCCTCGAAATCTTTAAAAATATCCTAAAACTTTATAAACTCTGCGAAATGATTTCCAATCTTTCGAAATTAAATGAAATTTCATGTATTTTTGAAATCCACTGAAATATTCAAAAGTCTCTTCAAATTTTTGAAAATCTGCGAAATCCGTTAATTAATGTTAAAGTCTTTGGAATTCATGGAAATATTATACAATGTCCTTTAAAATCCTTGAAATTCTCTAAAGATTCTTGAAATCATTGAAAATACCCTAAAACCTTTTTATTGCGTTTACCTTTCGACTACACCCTGGGTCAAAATGACCCGGGACTATTGTTTTGAGGAGTCACTTTGAAGCATTAATTTGTATAGACATTATTGGGCCATCTAGTGAAAATAAAAAAAAGTGAACATTTAAGATTATTTTATAACATTCCTTAGAATAATTATAAACCTTCAAAATCCTATGAACTTTTTTAAAAGTTGTTGAAATATTTTGCAATAGTTTCAAATCCCTTTAAATCTGTTGAAATCTTTTTAATTACTTGGAAATCTTTCAAATCTTTTGAAATCATTGGAATTCTTTCACAAAAATTGCGTAGAACCACTTTTCAGGGCCGGTCTGCAAGACTTTTACCAGTCCGATTGGTAAATCTTAGTTCGCTTCAGGGCTTTGCTAGAAGTCTATGGAAGCGTCCATTAATTACGTAAGAATTTTTGGGGGAGGGGGGCTTCTGGAGAATCTTAAAAAAATTTTTGGGGGGGGGCTGCTAAAATCACTTTTTATACTATTGTGCAATATATTTCATTATTTGTTTTATTTCTTTTTTATTATGTAATATTTCATATTAATACGTTATTACAAAGAGATGGTAACAACTGTAAAGTATTATAATTCTTTTTTTTTTTTTTTGAGTCGACAATTGTTGTTTGGTTGACTTTGGTAACTTTATAAACTTCGGACTAATGTTAATGTTAGGAAGGTTAAAAGGTCAAAATTGTAATACATTAAAAATATTTCACAAAGATTTCCAAATATTCACAAGG
>JAUMHM010000016.1:40466250-40477383 GCA_032362435.1 Melikaiella ostensackeni | reverse complement strand
AACCGTAAGCATCACCTTCTTTTTCGACTGAAAACGACGTGGTTTTTTCGGTCGCGGCTCATTGGGTGAACGCCATTTACTCGCTTGATGTCTGGAGTGCGTGTCATATTTATAAATCCACGTCTCGTCACCAGTAATTATCCGTTTTATGAATGATGGGTCGGAGTCGACCTTGGGAAGCATGTCTTTTGCTATGTATCAATCGAAAAAACGCATTTTTTTTAAAAAGTTGATGGAGATACTTTCGCTCGAGAATATTAAATATCTTCCGATGTGAAAGTAAATTTTTTTTTTGGTTGAGAATTTAATTTGGTTGAAAATGCAACTACTTTGTTAAAAAGATATCTTTTTTGGTCAAAAATTCAAATACTTGGTTGAAAGTTGAACTACTTGGATAAAAGCTCATTTTTTTGGTTGAAGGTTTATCTCTTTGGTTGAAAATTAATTTTTTTAATGAAAAATTGAAATACTCCATCTTCAGTTGAAAATTTATCTTTTTAGTTGCAACTTCTTCTCTTTGTTTGAAAACATGAATATTTTGTCGGAAATTCGTTTTTTCTTTGTTTGAGAATTCATTTTTTTGGTAAAAATGTAACTATTCCACTTTTTGGCTGAAAATTGATCTTTTCAAGTTAAAAATGTATCTATTTGGTTGAGAAACTAACTACTTGGTTGTAGAATATTCGACTTTTTGGCTTGAGAATTCAACAATTTGCTAGAAAATTAAACTAGTTGGTGGAATATTAACTTTTTAGTTGGAAATTCATATTTTTGATAATATATGAAACTATTTATCTGAAAATTTAACAATTTGGTAGACAGTTGATGTGTGTTGTTGAAAAATCACCTTGTTTGTTAGAACATTAATCTTCTTGATAGAAAATTCATCTTTTTGGTTGATAATTTAACTATTTGGTATAAAATTCATCTTTTTTGATTGAAAATTTAACTACATGCTTGAAAGATGAACTACACTGTTTAAAATGATTATTTTTCAGATTAACCTTTTTGATTAAAAATTTAATTATATTTTTGAAAAATCACTGTTTATTTCTTTAAAAAATAGATTTTCATCTAAATATTTAACTATTCTATTTTTGATTGCAAATTTATCATCTCTAATCTAAAAATTCAACTATTTGGTATAAAATGCATATGTTTTGTTTAAAATTCGTCTTTTTGGGTAGAAAATAATCTTGTTTGTTGAAAAATTTTATCCTTTTGGTTGAGGATTCCACTATTGGGCTAAAAATCCATTTTTTTCGTCAAAAATTCAACTACTTGGTTGAAACTTGAACTACTTTGTTGAAAACTCATTTTTTGATTGAAGATTCATGTCCTTGGTTGAAAATTTAACTATTGAAAATTCGTTTCATTTTTAGTTGAAAATCAATTTTTTCAATCGAAAATTTAAATATTTCATTTTTAGTTGAAAAATATATCTTTTTTAGTTGCAACTTCTCCTCTTTGGTTGAAAATTCAACTATTTTCTTGAAAAATCGTTTTTATTCGGTTGAGAATTCATTTCATTGCTAAAAATGAAACTACCCCACTTTTTGTTTGCAAATTCATCTTTCATGATTGTATATTAACTTTTATGAATTACAATAAAGTACAATAATGTGAAAAATGGAATTTTTTGTGAAAAATTGTAATAACTTGTGAAGTTTTGTAAAAGTGTCTGTATCCTAACAAATCTTGTAGTTTCAAGTAGAATCATTTTTGCAATTTTCCATTGTTTTTTAGAAAATCTGATCGCTAAAAATTTTAGAAAACTACAAAAATAATTCTGCTATAAAATTCAAATTTTTCTCAGAATTCAGACACTTTTACAACATTTTACAAGTAAATATGTATATATTTGCACAGAAAATTATAATTTTCACATTGTTGTAATTTATTTCATTTTATTTTATTGTGGAAGTACATTTCTATCATTCATTTGAATGGAATTAAGTTTCAAGGTTTAATTTGGAACATTTTGGAATAAAGAAAATTCAATTTTGAATGTCTGGTTCTAAAATAAGGCGTGAATCTGGAAAATTAATTACTTAACTTTTCATTGTTTAAGTAGAAAAGCTATAAAGTTCAATAAACATACAGTTATGTAGGAGGATCGTTTGATAAGTAAGGTAAATTTCCCGCTAGATGGCGCCAAAATGTACTTTGTAGTATAAGGCCAAGAAATAGCACTTTTCTAACTAATCTCTACCATGCTTCAGCCAAAACCATTCCTCAGTTTGCGTTTGGCATACGTTTGAAGTGAACGTGTCAGTAGTTTTTAATAAAATTGAAAAAAAGAGTGCAGTGATAAAACATTTTTATTTAAAAAATTGGATGGCCGCGCAGATTAAAGCCGAGTTAGACAAAGTTCACGAGGAGTCTGGTGCTTCGCTGAAAGCCGTTTATTTTTGGATAAACAAATTTATACGTGGCCGAACCGCAACTAAGGATGAAGCGCGCTTCGAACGCACAATGGAGGTCACCACATTGGATATGGTGGAAAAAATTTATCATATGTTTATGGAAGTTCCCCGAATAAAGGAACGTGAGATTTCTAAGGCTGTAGGCATGTTCACAGGACGAGTCTATAGCATCTTGCACGGAAAACTGAAGATTAAGCAGGTGTGTGCAAAATGGATGCCGCGATTGCTGACACCCGATCAAAAGCGCATTTGAAAAGACTTTTCTGTGCAGTGTTTGACAAAATTTAATCGGAATCCGCAGGACTTTTCGCGTCGATTTGTGACTGTGGACGAAACCTTGATCCACCACTATGCACTCGAGACAAAGCAGCAGTCAAAGCGGTGGGTACTGCCTGGTGAAAGTGCGCCAAAGAAGGCGAAGATTGTTTTGTCAGCTAGGAAGGTGATGGCAACAGTATTTTTGATTCCCAAGGAATTATCCTCACTGATTACTTGGAGAAGGGTAAAACTATAACAGGAACATACTATGCATCATTATTAGACCATTTTAAAGCCGAACTGCAAAAAAAGCGGCCACGATTGGTAGAAAGGTGCTGTTTCATCATGACAACGTACCGGCTCACACCTCCGCAATCACAATGGCAAAAACACACGAACTGGTCTTGGAATTGATTCCTCATCCACCTTATTCTCCAGACCTGGCCCCGTGTGACTTCTTCCTGTTCCCCAATTGAAGACCTGGCTCAGTGGGAAGAGATTCTCGCTCAATGAAGAAGTAATCGATGCCGTAAATGCGTGTTTTGCAGACCTCGAGAAATCTTAGTTTTCTGAAGGTATGGAAAAATTGGAATCTTGCTGGATTGAGTGTGTAGCCCTCAAAGGAGACTATGTTGATAAATAAAGGCAAACTTTGAAAAAAAAATTTGTCACTTGCTTTTTTATCTATCTTATTAAACGAATCTCTTATGCAAAGCATTCTCTAAGATTTATAAATAGAAGTAATGCAGCAATCATTATTTAAATAGCTACATAAATTCCTAACCATCCATAAAGAAAGCTGAAATAACTCTCGATTTGTCATGAGTCTACGTACGTTTCTCTCGATATTACCTCAAGATCTGCATAATAAAACTTATACACTCGCAATCAGAGATGAGTATGGATTGTATCATTGTCCCGTAACGGCTGCAAGGCAAATAATGACGATTTGCTAATGAAACGATGCTCAAGAGGCATTGTTATAATCGCACGACGTTTCGCAGGGATTCTGAGTATTACGAATCACGTTTCCCTTTCTTTCCCTCTGCTTATATATTTTACACGAACTTACATTAGCAGACGTTGACGGATAACTTATATAATCGTGACTACTGCAGACGTTTATGCTGTCTCCGACTTGGATCGTTATGTTGTTGAGGATTTATATACCTATCTCAAGTCTTTCATATAGTTATGAGGGTCTCACAGAAGTCACGTATTCTTCGACCCGAACAATCCTCTGAATTTCCTACTGGATGTTACGAAGTACTTAACAATGACAACCTGATCGTGGTGAACCATGCTCCGCACTGATGTGAGAGCTTCTAACAAAGTCCAAAAATTTTAATTTGTTTATCGAATCTTCTTGTATAATAAGCGTTTGGTAACGTTTCATTTTTAAATTCTTCAAGAGGGCTCAAAAGAAGGCAGTTGCAGTTACCATAGTAAGGAAGAGTGAGGTATGATGAAGCGCTTTGACTTAAATGTCCTATTGATGTATGTATTTTTTAAGGTGAACGTCACATTATCAGGGAACATATGTTTGTTACTCAAAACTGCTTTTCAACTACGTCATTATTTGATGTTTAGTCAATTCATGGGTATTGCATTTCAATCAGCGTGCTCGGTCTTTGTACTTCCTCCATATTTACGCCTAATCTTTTTTTGAATTGAAGATCAAACCTTTGATAAACTGTAAGTTAATAATTGTGAATTTATTTTTGTTAAAGCTCCTTCGGATTTAAGGAATACATTCTCATCACGTGTCTCGCGCTTCGCATTCGATTACAGTATGTCCAAAACGCGAATTTTTCTATACAATGTTTGAAATCTATTATATTAAATTATGTTATATTAAGTCTCCTTCACGGAGAAAAATAATTCGAGAAACTTTCCCAACTTAGTTGAGTAAACTTGGGACATACAGACGCTTTGGTAAGGTTTCATTTCTAGGTGGGTAAAATGAAATTCGGTAACACTTCATTCGCGAACATGAAAGTGTGCCAAATTGATACGAATATCTTCCGAATTGTACTGTAATTGATGCTGTACTTGGTAGTTGAAAGTTTAATGTACTCAACTGTAAAATTTATAACACGTTTGATAAAGATTACTGAACAGTTGGGTAAAGTGCTGTCGAGGGCTGGGCAGAAAATGTAAGTGGGTTTACAGGAAAGGCATACAACCAACAGCATACACTTGCATACACATTAGTCTGTCACAGCCAATCAGAATATAATTTTGTCGCAAATATACTCGCAAACCTATAACTACTATACACATATTATATACACATAGATAGACCTAATAAATAATACTACACACAAAAGACGCATTCACCGAAATTACGCAGTCATAGATGCACGCTTCACGCTGAGAGTTGAAGTTCGAATCTTTCTTTTATATACTAGCTAAGGAATATTTCAGCGCTTGTAAGAAATAAAGGTCAGGGACGGAAGAATAATTTTGTAGATGCTCCAAAATTATTGTCACAAACTATCAGTGCTGTGAATATAGTTTTTAGGTGCCCCCAGTATCATCCAAGCATCATATTTTACTTAGATTTTCTAAAATGTTAACATAATGGTGGGCACATTAATTTATTAATTAGATTCATATGTAGGAAATATTTTAGTTATAAGAATGGAAAAAGTTTGAGGATAGTACATTTTGAAATACACTCAAGATCTAGATAATTATCAAATGTATGTTAAGAAAAAGCTCATCAAAAGAATTATTTGATAAGATGTATATTTTTTGGAATATGTATTTTGTAAGGGGAATCCCGAATGATCATGACTAATAAATGAAAATATAAATATATATCTATCAAGGTGTATCGAAAAGAAAGTTCGTTGCTCGAAGTTTCAATAGCGATGAAAACTTTTTTTTGGGAGTCAGAAACACTTCCCTAAAGTTTATATAAAAAAAATTTCTTTCTCCGTATTGTAGATATAGCTGAAAATCACAAAAAACGACACACTTCTCAAAATTTGAAAACCAAAAAAAATTTCGTTTGAGATTTAAATCATCAAGAAAAAAGTTCAAATTAAGTAGATTTATACATGTACAGCGATAGTCTCATAAAAATATTTGTCACCGTCCATGAGTAACTTTGAAAATTTTTAAAAATCGTAAAAAAACTTTTTCACTATTTTGTTATAGTTACTGTCAATTTCTCGACTATTTGACCATATAATGTGTGATATAGGTTAATAAGAAAGTATTTGTAATATGCTACAACAATAACATATAAGGAAATTTGATATTAAAATCATTTTTACTGACATTTAGTCACAAAAAAAAATTTTTAAGTGATATATGAGTCTTTATTTGACAATAAATTCAATTTTTGGTATCTAAATTTTCAGAAAAAGAAGTTCAAAGCAAGTAGATTTACACTTACATAGCGAAAAATGAAATTTCAAAATATCGGCAAAAATCGACTTTTTCGCTATTTTCTCAGAGTTGCGGAAATTTTCTTGACTATTTGTCCAGGAAATGTCTGGAAAGTTAAGGGGAATGTATTTTTAATATGTTACAACAATAACGTATGAAGAATATTGATATCAAAATCATTTTTCTTGACTTTGAATTACAAGAGAATATCTAAAAGTGATATATTGCTCTTTATTTTGCAAGTAAATTACTTTTCGATATTTATTTTTTGCTATATATGTATAAATTCACTTGCTTCAAACTATTTTTGCTGATAATTTGGATACCAAAATTTAATTTAATTGTCAAATAAACAGCAATATATCACTTTTAAATGTTTTCTTGTAATCAAAAGTCATTAAAAATTATTTGATTTCATCATTCCTTATATTTTATTGTTGTTGTAACATATCACAACTACATTCTTGTTAACGTATGTCACACATTATATGGTCAATTAGGCGAGAAATTGACCGTAACTCTAAGAAAATAGAGAAAAAGTCGATTTTCTTTCGTTTTTTTGAAATTTCAAAGTCATTTAAGGAGGGTAAAAAATATTGGTATGACATTGTCGCTGTACAGGTATTGATCTACTTGCTTGAATCTATATTTTTTGATAATTTAAATCTCAAACAAGAATTTTTTGGTTTTCCAATTTTAAGAAGTGCATTTCTTGTAATTTTGAGCTATATCTACCATGCGGAGATGGAAAAAAATTTTTTTCATGAAACTTTAGGGGAGTTTTTTTGACTCCCAAAAGAAAGTTTTCATCGCTATTAAAACTTCCAGCAACGATTTTTTTTATATACCCTAATATACATATATTCATTCATTTATTTATCACCAAACTAAACATGACAATTATGAAAAACTGATTTTTTTGTTATCAAACTATTGTTTTTATTTCTTCAACGTGATTCAGCGCAACTATCAGTAATGGTCTCTTCAAACTAGGGTCTCTAGGGTCTCACAGTGTCAGCAAATGTTTTCCGAGCACAATCGGAATTTCACACTAAATATATATATATATATATAAAATCTTTTTGAATTTCCCAATAAATGCGTGCAGCAAATTTTTTATACTAAATACATTAAAAATAATTTTTTCATCACACTAAATGAATAAAGGAACTGGAAATTCAGTAGGAAAACCATTAACATGGTAAAAACCACTAAAATGGCATCACTGAAGTTTAAGGCAGGTGTGTCAACTTCGAAACATGGTAATCAACTTTGTAATTTCCTACGTATCTGAACTATAATTTTATTTTTAAATTTGATAACTAATATCCAATATTGAATATTAAATGCCAGCAACGCCTATAAGTGAGTTGAAAATTTAACATCTTCTTCCAGATTGAAAAATTGTGAAATATCTTTAAGGTGCTCAATAATTGCATTCGATCCTGAAAGATTAGGGAGGTGGTGAGAGATGCAGCATGAATGTCGGTTTACCCAACTGAAAAGTAAAGTCTAACGTAGAAAAAATGAACAACTCCTCCACAGTGGATAAACTTTCATACAATAAAGAGGAGATAATACAATAACCAAAAGCATTTTTTCTCCACAATTCATTTAAAACTTTACCAAACTTTCAAGTAAATAATACATTTTTTACTTATAAAGATTCACCGAAATTTGTCATTCTATAACCGATTTTAAGGAAATCATTAACATTGCATAATTTAAAGTTCGCTCCACTTTATATTTGCAAACTTTACTATGGGCGTTGTTTGTAATATCCACCATGCCCGCGCAGCCACCAGAGCTGACTCTCCCCTACCTAATTGATTTAAAAAAGGTGAATAGGTGCTTTTTTCGAAAATAGGTGACGAATAGGTGATCGAAAAAATGTTGTATAAGTAAATGAACATGCAAGAAGTTGCCTTTTTGCCATGTTAAATCAATGGGAAACTTCATGGTTTTTAACCGTTATCTCTCCAATTTGGAGATAATTTTTTTTTGCATTCGAACAAAACTAGAGGGTAAGAACAAAAATCATGATTTTGAAAAATAAGGGCCACCCTAGTGTCCATTCAAGACTCAGAAATAATTACAACTCATTTTGCGGGTTTTGAAAAAATATTCCCGATCATTTCAATTTTAAAATTCAACCTCTCAAAACTGAGTTCATAATTTGTGGTACGTATTCAAATAAGAATATACTTAAGTTCACAAATCTAATGCGGACCACTTCTAAATTTGAACTTTGGAGCATTCAAAATTGAAAATAAAAAATCAAAGACTCTCGAAATAAAAAATATTAAAAATTGTATATATTGAACATTGAAACACTGAAAACTGTTCAACTGTTAAGACTGAATTTAAAATTGATTCATTTATAAATAACTTTGAAGGATTTCAATGGAGAATTGTACTCATTTTACATTTTTTCATCTAAGAATTGTTTGAAATTACACGCTCTATATTTGAAATAGTTCCTTGGAATCTAAAATAAAATTTTATTATATCATTTCGAAGGATTCAATTCATGATTATTCAATTTCACTTCCGGCTATATTTTGAAGTTGTACAATGTATAAAGTATAAAAGTAAAGTTATAAAATGTTTAGCATTTTCAATTTAAAATTATTCAATTATGAAGGATATCAAACACAAATTGTACATTAACGTTTGAATTCACATTTCTTCAATGTCAAACGCCCTCAATTTAAAATTTTCAATATTACAAATTTTTATTTGGAATATTTCGATTTTCATCGTTTAGAAATAATAATTATTAACGTATTTAAGGTCTTCAATGTCTAATTTTGCAACTAGGAACGTTTTTCAATTTTAAGCCAAGCAATTTTGAATGCTTCAATCTAAAATTATTTAAACTTTATTAAGGCTTTCAATTTGAAATACAGTTGCAGAATCTTAAAGGGTTCAATTTCAAAATCTTGAAAATTCAATTTCTTCTCAAATATTGAAGGCTTTAAACGTAAAATTACTCAATTAGTGAGCTTTCTCTTTAAAACTTTCCAATTTTGACTACTTAAATTTCAAATTATTGAATTTGCAAAAATGTGATAAATCTATAGAAGGGTTCGAGTAACAATTGTTGCATTTCAAGCACTATAGATTTTAAATAATCTAATTTATCATTTTTTGAGGTGAAATGATTTAATGTTTAATGTTATGAACAAAAAATTCTTCAACTATTAAGGCCTTCGTTTCTAAAATATATACCTTTGAGAAATTAAAATTTTATACCTAACAATTTTGTATATGGGTAAAAATCGAAAAGTTAACAATTTATCATGTCTCTGAAATATTTCACACTTATGTTTGAGTGAATTATTTTTTTATTACAAGGTTTTATTGAGTCTATTTTTACCCACAATACCCTATGTCCAAATTATTTTTACTTCAATCGATTTATGGCGCTATATTCTTTAAACGAAAGCTCAAGATAATATTATCAACACACGTATAACTTCAGAATCAATTGCAAAATTCAAAAATAAGACTTGTTTTTTGTTTCCAATTTTGATTACAGTGTATTATATAATTTTTAAATGTCCCCTAGTTTTGATGTCTACTGGTAAAAAAAAGTTTTTGATTAATTTTATGATTTAAGATTATAATTTTTCACTTAAATTGATAAACAATTGAAAATAATCAAATATATTTTAAGATATGAAATTTTAATTACACGTAAAGTGTCTTTATTGGACCAAAATAACGGGTTTAGAAGCTTGAAAAAATCGTAAAACAATTCGGTATCATCGGGTAACGCGGGTTTCTTATTGAAAGAAGTATATTTTCAGGGTAAGTTTATGAAGAAATTATTATTAAAAACATGTATTTCTTACCTGCAAAACATTATATTGATAGGTCATTCCCATTTAAAAATATACTTCCTAATAATAAATATTTGCTGGAGAACCTTGTCATCCGATAACACATTTATTGAGTGAAGTTAGTTGTAAGAGGGAAAATAATCGATATTCCCATTATTTTTAAATTCAAAATAATTTAAAATAACTTTCAAGTTACTTAGTTTATTCATTATATTGCAGATAAAAACAAAGACAAATTCAAATTTACCTATATGAAGACTCTAAAAGCTTATCTAATTATTATTTCGGCATAAAAAATATTTTCAATGGTTTAAATAAAATATTTGTCTTTAATTTAAAAAAATGGAAATTTTAAATAAGAGCTTTCTTCTTTGTCTCATCTATTATTATTTGAATGCTTATTGTGATTGATATAAAGAGAAAAAAGTTTTATTTCGTTCTAAAATACTTTTTTTCCAAAAAAGTTTTAAATTGAATAATTCCAAATTTTTTATTTTCACCCATATATTTCAAATTAAAAATATTATATTGGAAATCCTTTGAATTTGGACCATATTCTGAATAGGAGCCTGACAATTTAAAAAAAAACAAAAGTGAAAAAGCGACTCACTATCCGGCTTGAAAATGAAAATTTTAAATGGTTATATTTTCAAACTTTTAACCTTATGAATTTAGCAGTTGAAAAATACGAAATTTGAAAAACTAAAATTGTCAAATTCAAGCCTTCAAAACTAAATAATTTTACAATGATTAGTCCTTAAAATTCGACAATTTCAAATTGGAAGTGTTTAAAGCTGTAAGACTTCCCGCTTGGAGTCCTAATTGAATAAGTTTTTCTACGAAAACTATAAGAATTAAAAAAATTCCCGACCAGAAAATAAATTCACTACCATTTTGCAGCTTTCTCCCGATCTCGACAAAATTGCAGCTGACTCCAGCTCACACGAATTAGCTGCAAGGCATTGTAAATTGTAATTTTGAATAAAATCTTAGTTTTTTAACTGAAAAAATCTGCCCGCTTCGCGGGCACATTCTCATCGCGCACTTCGCGCGCAGCACGCTTCGCTCGCAAGTGTGAAACATGTGGATCTCGCGCTTCGCGCTCGGTGTTATATGTTTTTGATGTAAAAATTACTAAATTTGTTTTTGATTTCAAATGAAAAAGGAAATTTATTCACTTAAGGCTCTATCGGCCTTAAGGAATA
>JAUMHM010000016.1:40430857-40457254 GCA_032362435.1 Melikaiella ostensackeni | reverse complement strand
AAAAAAGCGCAGAATTGGTAGCATAGTTTATGGACGGCCCCTATGCAATGTACGTAAATAATGATATTTTTTTTTTAAGGTTTTCTATTATAAGGATCTTGTAATATTTATTGAAGGTGACTGACTAGATTCTACTTTTCAATAGCAATCGAAAGATGAGATAAATATTTGTCATGTGATAAATAACACTCAGATCCATAGGACTTCCTTATGTTAATAATAACCATAAATTATAATCGATAAGCTAGTCATCTTTCTCAGTCGATTATAGTTTTTGTCACATTCTTTTGCATCTTTTTCAGGGATAGCACCGTTACTGTCCTTCGACTGGACGAAGAGCAAGGAAAGATTTGAAGGAGAACGTCTTTTCGAAAGTAGTCGAGTCGATTAGGACTCGCAGAAAAAGGAAGTTTATAGAGATGCTCAGGAAAGAATGTGATCGGCCATCGCAAAAAAGGTGTCTGATAATCAAGCTCCACCCACATCCGGATATTCGCATGCGTGCAGAACTTGACATTATTGATCCACCGGTTGCTAAAAGACCTTGAAGAATTTAGATAGGAAGACTCGATGGATGAAGAATTGAAGCGATCGTGTCACCGAGAGAGCAGTGCGGGCATCGAGCTCTCCACGGCAACCATGTTTTTTTTACTCTTGAGATCAAAATATTATTCAAAAAAAGGGAAATCAAGGTCTAGAAATTTCGCAATTTTGTACTTCTCAATTTGCACAGTAAACCCGAGCTATCAAACGTGCGCAAACTTAATTCAACCCTCTATTTAATATCAAAATGATCCAATCTAGTAAATCAAACAATCTACCAGCCAATTTCACGATCTTAGCAACCGACAGTCGCGTTGATTTCTTTTTTGCAAGTCAATAAAGAAAAGGAATTTTTAACTTGAGTTTACTTGAAACTCATTAGTTCCCTGAAATTTCAAGTAGAAGTATTGCACTTTCAACCAAATAGATGAATTTTTATCCAAATAGATGAGTTTTCAAACAAGAAGATTGATTTTTTCAACAAAAAAGAAGAATGTTCAACACAATACTAGAATTTTCAACCAAATAGTTGAATTCAACCAAAAAACAAGAATTTTCTTCAAAAGAGTTGAATTTCAAGCCAAAAAAGATTTCTCAGTTAATGAAGAAAGAAAGTTCATCCAAAATGTTGAATTTTCAAGCCAAAAAGACGAATTTACAACAAAATACATCAATTTTCAACAAAGAAGATTAATTTCCTACCAAGAAAGATAAATTATCAAGAAAATACATAAATGTTTAACCAAATAGTTCAATTTTCAACTAAAAAAGATTGATTTTCAATGAAAAAAGAATAGTTGAATTTTTAACCGAAAAAAAACGAATGTTCTATAAAATAGTTTGACTTGCAACCAAAAAATTAATTTTTAACCGAAAACATCAATTTTCTACCAAAAAAGGCGAATTTTGAAAAAAAAACTGAATTCTCAACAAAAAACGTGAATTTTAAACCTAATACTTGAATTTGCTACTAAAAAAGATACATTTTCAACAAAAAAAAAAACGAATTTTCTATAAAATATTAAAATTTTCAACTAAAGTGATAGATTTTCAACAAAAAAAATGAGTTTATAACAAAATAGTTCCACTTTCATTCATGTACTTGAATTTTCAATCAAAAGAAATAAATTCTCAATGAAAAATGTGATAGTTGATATTTTAGCCAATAGAGTTTTTAATTTTAAATCATAGGAAATTAAATTCAAGCAAAAGAGACAAATTTTCAACAGTACAGAAATTTTCAACCACATAGTTGAATTTTTAAATAAAAAAAGATTAATTTGCAACAAAAAAGTTCAAACCTCTAAAAAGCCAAACAATTTTCAACCAAAGATTTGAATTTTTGACCAAACAGATTATTTAATACCAAAAATTAAAATAGTTAAATTTTAAGTTGAAAAAATTAATTTCAGCAAGAAAATTTTTTGTATAAAATAGTTGAATTTTCAACCAAAAAGATGAAATTTCAACTTAAATGACAAACCTTCAATCAAAAAAATTATTTTATAAGAAAATAGTTCCACTTTCAACAAGTAGTTGAATTTTCAACCAAATGGTTGAATTTTCAACTAAAAAAATTAATTTTCAACTAAAAAAAGTAATTTTCAACCAAAAATGGAATACGTAAATTTTAAGTAAAAAAATCAATTTTCAAGCCAAAAAGGATTTTAATTTTAAATCTATAACAGTAAAATTCAACCAAAAAAGACGAATCGTCAACAAAATACATAAAATTTCAACCAAGTAGGTGAATTTGCACCTAAAAAAAATTAATTTTTAACCAAAAATGAAAGTACGTGAATTTTCAGTAAAAAAATTAATTTACAAGCCAAAATAGATTTTAATTTTAAGTCTAGAACAGTTGAATTCAACCAAAAAATACGAATTTTCAATAAAATACATAAAATTTCAACCAAGTAGGTGAATTTTCAAACAAGAAGATTATATTTCTGTGAAAAAGACAAACATTTAACAAATTACATAAATTTTCAACCGAATAGTTGAATTGGTAACCAAGAAGATTATATTCCTGCCAAAAAAGACAAATTTTCAACAAAATACATAAATTTTCAACCAAAGAAATTAACTTTCAACTAAAATGATGAATCTTCGACCAAAAAAATGAATTTTTAACAAAGTAGTTCCACTTTCAACCAAATAGTTGAATATTCAAGGGAAAAAGCTACGTTTCCAATGAAAAATCTAATAGTTGATATTTCAACTAATAGGATTTCAATATTCCAAAAAAATACAGTTGAATTCAACCATAAGAGACGAATTTTCAACAAAATAGTTGAATGCCCAACTGGAACACATTAATTTTCCAGCAAACAGTTGCATTTTTGACCAAAAAGAATAAAATTTCTACCAAAAG
This sequence comes from Melikaiella ostensackeni, assembly GCA_032362435.1. Classification (NCBI taxonomy): domain Eukaryota; kingdom Metazoa; phylum Arthropoda; class Insecta; order Hymenoptera; family Cynipidae; genus Melikaiella; species Melikaiella ostensackeni. The sequence continues at coordinate 40,454,337 of JAUMHM010000016.1, read as the reverse complement.
AAATAAATTTTCAAATAAAAAAGAAGAATTTTACACAAATTATCAAATTTTCGAACATACAGTTAAATTTTAAACTTAAAACGATGACTGTTTAACGATATCGTTGAATTTTAAACAAAATAATGAAGTTTTCAATGATTTAATAAATTTTTAAGCAAAAAAGGTGAATTCTCAGCCAAATATATAATAGTAGACTTTTTAATGAAAAACAATGAACTTTCAATGAAAAATAGTTGCATTTTTTCATTTGGTTCTAATAATTCAGTTCGCATATAAGTGGAAAAACGAGAAAAAGGGTAATAGGGGAGAGGCCGCGAAGCCTGCGATAAATAAATAGGATTTTTGATAATTTGCATACTAAAGAATAATAGTTTAAATAAACATTGATGTTCATTTCAATACTTTTCAGAGCAAATTTGGATCGAGAGGGAGTTAAAAATTTCGGAAAAACACCTTACGTAATTTGATACCAAACCTGGATCATTTTAATCATCTAAGTATCAGTCTGTTGCAAATCACTTTGATCTATCTTCAAGATGAAAGTAAAACGCCAGGATTTTCTGTGTATTTAAACAAGTTATATAATTCATGATAATTATATAGTTGTACTATAGATCTATAAACAACCTTCCTGTAAATATATATTAAGACAATTAACTGCCAGATTGTGATTTCTGAACAAAATGATAATTTAAGGAATAAATAATGATTTTGGTAGTAAAGTGCGAGGCGCTTTAAAATTTATTAATGGTCGTTTCCATAAGTCTGGGATTAAGGCTACATATAATGAATTCTGAACGCATCTTTTGAGACGTTATGCAAGTGACCATTCTTGTTTGTGGACCAACCGGTCTTAATTGCAATCGACCCATGTGTACGAAACCAATTCGTAACCTCTAAAATATTAAACATTCAACTAGAATTGTTTCGGAAAAAAGACATAGAAATACTTCTTTCATTCCAAAAATCTATGCAAACGACTACACGTGCGGGAGGCTAATTGGCTCAATCAGACAGCTTGCGATGAAGCAAGCCAAATGGGATCAAAAAATTCACTCTATATATGGTTACTGAAAACTATTCAAGAAAAAATCTCGCAGATTAGATTAGATTAGATTTTTATGCTGAGAACGTCAGACATTAAATCTTTCAGCTCAAATTCCTTCCTAAAACCCCCAATTATCCCGACTCTCATAATAAGCCTTCAAGCAAAGCCCGAGGTGGTCAATCCTCTGGGTTTTTTTTTAAATTTCTTGAATCTCCTGCTGTCTGTAGCCAGATTTTCATCAGAAGCGGAAATCGCCTGAACATTTGATTAGGGGAGTTAAAAACTGCAAAAAACGAAACTCCCGAGCGTAGCCGATTACCGACAGACGAGTTTGGATGTAGACATTCGGTAGCATTGAGTGTCTGCATTCATCCCCGACGTCAAACCTCCCGCTCGACAGTAGTTAAACGCAGGAAAACACGACTAATCGAGAATCCCGAACGGTCACCCATCCGATCGCTTACCGCGCCTGACCGTGCTTGACATTCAAGTTATCGATGAGTCGAGAATCACCACCCAACTAAGATTCTTTGGCAAGTCTTGCGATAGTTGAATTTAGTGATCACTGCTTAGATTAATTTTTGTCAGCGTTTTGCAACCTTTTATGCGAAAATGTAAAGGATGTAAATATTGAAATTTATTGCACTACTGATTTTTAATTACTAATTTTGAAAAAATTGAATGAAGAAACGTCCTACAGGAACAATGTTTCTCTAGATAGAGAAATAATTCCTTGAAGTTACGGTGTAAAGAAACACGTGTCGTATTTTTATTTAGGTGTCAGAGCGTCGTCCATCCATTTATCAGATGGCATCTTTCATTTTACCGCTTTACGATGGTGTGCGCTATTTACCGGTCTCTCGTCCTCTCACTCTCACTGGTTCTTATCTCTCTTATTTCTTCGTCTCATGCACAACTCTCACTGTCAATGGGGATTCTCGCACGAACGACGACAGTAAACTCGTTAGGGAAGGAGAAAGGTCCAGACCCCTTAAAGATGACGAAAGAAAGGAAGATAAAAAGGAGAGAGTGATTCAAGTACGAATTAGAGACCAGGTAAAAATGTGTGATTAATGAGGGAAAAAATAACCAGTCTTATCTTCTTTCCTAGAGGATAATCGACCGAAGCAGTTTTCTTTTTAAAAAATCTTAAAATCATTAACAAAAATGTTGAAAATAATAGGAAGAATCTGTCATATTTATAAAAAAAATTTAATTTTACTTGCATAAAGTCGAAAATTATAATTTGTAGAAAGATATTCACAACTGGTTCGAAAGGACCTTATTGAGTGCAATCTAATGCACTCATCTCGCGTTACCGTGCCGCCCGTTCTTGTGCCGGCTTCACGGTTGTTCACGCTCGACCCGAGACTAGAGTTAAACGCAGATTTGAGTTTATTCATAGGCAATCCTGCAGATTAAAACGAATCTTTGCTTAACGTCTCTCTTTTAAAATTTCTTAAAAATCGAAATGAAATTTACTTTCTAATGAAAATTTTTTGTGTACTAGAAAAGAAACACCCGAAAAGTTCACAAATCAAAAATAGACTTCGAAACTACGCACTTTTTCAGCTCATCAGAGACAAATGTAGAATGAATGTAGAGCAAAAAGAAGAAAAAGGGAGAAAGAAAGAGTCAACCATATCAACCTCTCACTCTTTCTTTTCTCCGTCTTTTTTATACTACGGGGGACCAACGTGTTTCGAAGTCAATTTAGACTTCCTCATCAGAGGTGATTTATAGGAAAACTACACTAATAAACAATGAAACCTATATTAATTAAATACAAATACCTAAAAAGAAAAATGAAGAATTCAATATCAAATGTTGTTTGGTCAATTTTTCTATTTTCTTATTAATATTAAAAATCTTTAAGATCGAGATGAAATCTGCTTTCTTATGAACATTTTCATACTAAAATAGAAAACATTAGGAAGTTCTGTGTATCTGCGCATGGCAAACGTTTTCAACCAAATTCATGATAGTTTTTTTTAAATTTATTGGTAGTCTCATAAAAGTTTCTTTGTTTCTATCCCATGAATCTTGCATTTTGCCAATAAATCTTTCTGTCATGCATCCAATCTCAGTTTTTCACTAATTGAATAAAATTCTTTAATATTTTTCACCGGTCTTCCAATCACATCCATCAAATTCGCTCAATTTTGATCATCAAATTTGATATCAATCATCATTTTCATATCAATCATCATTTTGATATCAAAACCGAAAAATCGAAAGAAATAAAAACCCTGATAAGGAAGTCTTAATTGAATTCGAACCATGTTGGTCCCCAGTAGTATAAAAATGACGGAGGAAAGAAAGAGTGATAGGTAGGTATAGTTGACTCTATTCTCTTTCTTCCTTTTTTTCTTTTCTTTTGTACATTTCTTGTACATTTGTCTCGAGTGACTCGAAAAATGGGTAGTTTCGAAGTTTATTTTTGATTTGTGAACTTCTTGAGTCTTTCTTTCTTTGTGCACAAAAAATTTCCATAAGAGAGTAAATTTCATTTTGATCTTTAGGAAAGTAATTAAATACAATATAGAGCGATTTCATACGAAATCGTGCAGTCTTACCCTGGTGATGTCACGGAATTGTTTGGGGCTGAAATATATTATTTTTCAAGGAAAAATATGAGACATGCATTTTTTGTTTTTTACTAACAATTTGTTGACGAACTGAGGACTACTTGAATATTTAGGTAAATTATGAAAAAATTAACGAAAATTTTCTTTAAAATATTATATCTTGGGAACAATTGACTTTACATAATTCTTTTGCGGCAACTTATAGTGTCATCTACACTCTTTTAAATCTATCAAAGAAACTTGAAAATTTTTTAAAATCACTAAAATAACGTACATTTTTTGAAAAAAAAACTAAAAAGTTGATTTTGTCAAAAAGGCCACCTTTTATTTTTTCTTGATTTTGTTAGATTTATCGTAATACAGGTACAATGAAGATATCTTGTGAGTTTCACCTTCGCTGAACTATTCTTTCATAAAGAATTTTTTTAAAATTTTATTTCTTTGAGAACGTTGATGTTGGTTGTCGGCTTTAGGGCCAGGTAAATTGAAATGGATTCTTTCAAATGTTTCGGCAGGTTGCGGCATACAATGGAGGCCCTCATCAATGGATTTTATTAATTATCGTATGAAATTATATGTGAAACATTTATTTCATTTTCTGAATTAAAATATAATGAAATTTCTGTTTCTATTGAAAATCGTATCTGTAAAATAAAATTTATTAAAAATCACACTGTAGTTAAAATAAAATTTATCAAAACATAAAATAAATTTTTCAAAATATCAATTCTTTTTTTAAACGATCATAGTCTTATGCCCTAATGGAGCTAAAATCATATACATTACAGAATTTGGATACGTCAGATCTTTTAGTTTTTAAATAAGAAAATTGATGAAATTATATTTATTGCTGTTTTGTTTTGATTTATTTTACTTCTCATTTTACCAGTTTTATTAATATTGTTATTGAAAATCTAAAACCTCTGACATTTCTAAATTCTGTGACTGTATATTCTGTAAATGTATATGATTCTAGCTTCTTTAGGACATTGAACTATGAATGTATAAATGAGAATTGATATTTGGAAAAATTTAGTTTATTTCATGAAAAAAAGTTTTTCCACATGAAGTAATAGTTTAATGAGAACGAAATTCATAGGATATATCTCTCATACTACTATGAATTTCAAAAAATCCAAGTCAAAATCAAAATCAAAGGTCGCCTTTTGAGAAAATTGAGTTTTTAGTTTTTTCAAACAATGTACGCCATTCTGATCACTTAAAAAATTTGAAGTTTCTTTGAGGAATTTAAAAGAGTGTACATAGCACTATAAGCTGTCGCAAAGAAAACTCAAGTATGTCAATTTGTTTCCAAGATACAACATTTCAAAGAAAATTTTCTTTAATTTTCTTATGTGACATCACCAGGGTCAGACTGCTTGATTTTATATGAAATCGGTAAGTAATTAATTAAAGAACTTCAATAATGAGCAAGGGATTTTCACAATGCAATAATGTACGATTTCAATAGCTGACAAGTAAAAATCATTGCATATTTTTGATTCTGAAAATTTTTGTACTCAAAGTATTTATAATTGAAAAGAATCTTCAAAATAATAAGAATTCAAAATCAAAAATTCTCAAAATTGAGCGACTTATAATTTTAAAGACTTAAAAAATAAATTGAAAGTGCGGAGAGCTTGAGAATGATTAAATATCATTAGTATTATCTCGAGTATTATAACGAAAGTAAAGGCAGCCTGAATTAATTATATAATTTTAATTATATAATATTAATTAAGCAGCTCATAAATACTCCTCACCTAATACGACAACTCCCATCCAACGATAACCGAGCCAAGTGCTGCTTAACTTCAGTGATCAAACGGGAAGCCTCAAACAATTCCATATATCCAAGCGGACATATGGAATTAACGCATTTGCTGTACAATTTTAAATTTAATTTTATTTAATTTTTAAATCTTTGAAATTGAAACGTTTGAAATTGTAGTTTTTAAACTTGAACAATTTAAAGTTTAAAACGTTGCATATTGAAGATGTAAAAACTATAAGTGCTTAAAATTTAAGAAATCTTGTTCAGTCTAGACAGTATATATATGCACATTTTTGTACAACTTCAAATTAAACGATATTGAAATGTAATGTCTTCAAAATTAAAAAACTTCAAGTTGAAGTCTTTGAATTTCATTAATTTTCATTGGGAAGCGTTAAATGTTAATAAAATACACGTTTTCAAATCTTATAACTCATCAAAATTTAATTTGAAATTTTTTACGGACATACTCTGTCAAAGCTAATAATTAGACTATTTATTCAATAAACAAAAACTATAGGACAATAACACAAACTTTTAAAATTTTCTCGTTTCATTTTAGAAGAAGAATTATTCCATCTCATCAAAGATTTTTCGAAAGCTACGAATAAATTCGCGAGCAGCAAAGACTACTTTTTTGCCAGATATTTTTTAATAAATAGTTAAGCGTGATTCTTATTATGCATTTAGTACACTCACTACTTGAATATTATGTTATTCACCAAATATGTGTCGTATACACCAATCTATAATTTATACTAAGTCGTATTTGTATCGAAAAAAAATAGTTACAAATAATATTGGTTTAAGATAATAATTTTTCATAAGCTGGACAAATAAACATGGTCTTTTAATAAATTTGAATTTTATTCTGTATTGATAGTATAGAGGTTTATTTGGGACAAAAACAAATGGTAATGGTACAAACTGTATTTACTGCTAACAAATGTCGCACCTCTCATCCCTTTACAGGGTTATGGAGGGGGCAGGAAATGAATGTGAGCGGTTAGGGGAGAGTGATCGGTTACAATCCTCTTTTCCCTTACCAGAAGTTGGAGCAGGGCAGGAAAGATGTGTGAACGGTCACAGGATAGGGGTCGGTTACAGCCCTTACCCCCTTTCAGGAGTTAGGGGGGCGGGGGTGACATAAATGCGTGTGACCGGGCAGAGTAGAGTGATTGGTCACAGTAATTCCCCCTTCCCAGAAGTTTGAGGGGGTCGGGGAAGATGCGTGACCGGTCACAGGAAAATGATCGGTCACAGCCCTCTCTCTTTTTCATGAATTGGGGAGGGGGCAGGAAATGAATGTGACCGGTTACAGGAGAGTGATCAGTCACATTCATTCCCCCTTTTCAGAAGTTGGAAAGGGGCAGAAAAGATGTAATACCGGTCACAGGAGAGTGATCGGTTACAGCCCTCTCTCCTTTCCATGAGTAAGGGAGGGGCAGGAAATGAATGTGATCGGTTACAGGAGAGTGATCGGTCACAGTCCTTTCCCCTTTCCAGGAGTTGGGGGGGGGGGGCAGGAAAGCACGTGAGCGGCCACAGGAGAAAGATTGGTCAGAGCCCTTTCCCCTTTCCAAGAGTTGGGTGAGGGCAATAAGAACCTGTGACTGATCATTCTCATGTTTTAATATATGTTAATATAATGGTTATAAATTTGAATTTATTAGTATTGAGACCAATAAATCAAGATTTATTATATATTTGGTCAACTTTTTTGTTAAGCCATAAAATCTTATTTTATTTTGTACATCGATTTTGTGAGATTTGTAACTATGGAAAGGTGCGCAATTTTATTCGATTTTTTACAATTATTAGAACATTTAATAATGAAAATTACAACTAAAGTTTCTACATTTGATTCGAGAAGGGGTTTCGAAAGATAAAGTGCCTAAAGGTGAAGGACGAAATTCTATGCTTCAGATTTTTCTGATGTATTAATTTTATATTGCTGGTTTTAAATGTATATTTATTTTTCATTTTTCTTTTTTCTGAGACTTGTAGTTATCTTATAGCATATCATCACATTTTGCAAGCTACTTAAAAGTTTTTTAATACCATTAAAATATATAAAAGGTTTGAGACTGATGCAATAATTGTATATTACCAGATGACACCGATAGTCATATAATTTATTTATTTTATACCAATAAGAAAACGATTCTTGGTATCTCAAATTGGTATTTCTGTTTTATATTGGATAAAAAGTGATGAAAAAAGTACTTTAGCTGCATATGATAATTTAATAAAAAAAAAAAATATAGTTCAAATTTCTCAATTATTGGCAACGTTCCTCATATAAAACTTTTCATAATGGATGTATGTATATTAATAAAAGCAGTGTATAATGCTATGTAATCAGTGTACTATAATAATAATAACCACACTCAGTTACGTTTTTAAAAATAATCGGCAGAGCATCCAGTGCCTATAATAAATTAAGTGTTAAGAAAATGCGCTTTAACTCTCTAGCTCCCTGAAAGAGAACTGTCTAATTACCTTTAATTATAAGAATAAAAATCGTATTTCGCATTGGATGGCAAGCTCGATCTCGAGCCTAAAAAATCGGATATGAATCGGAATTTGAGTTTTTTTTCTCTAAGCTATGGTGAAATTTTGTAGAGCGGTTGTCACGACCTTTGTCGTGCGGTAGTTCCATAATGCTCTTTTAGATCGAGAAATGGAGTTTATCGGAAGAAGAAGGGAAACTGGCATGCATACAGGTAGCCGAGAAGAGACTGGTCCCAATTAGCCGCAAAAGAAGAGCCTCCATACGAGTGGCTTGACTTCTCGAGGGAAAGGATCTTTACCTACCTACAGGGGTCATCGGTCTTCGCGACGCGCCTCTAACTACTTCTAACTAACTATCAATAGTCGCAGCTACGGATATCTAAATAGCAAATGAATCTTGCTCGTGGAAATGTTTATATGAATTAAGGCGCCATAAACATTAATGATCCACTATTTATTCCCCTCAGTCCTCATATTCATCAAAAAATTGCTGTAATATATTTTTAGGTCTTGTGGCCGAGTTGAGCACAACATGTTTTCATCACTGATTACAATTTATTCGCCACTTATCAATTTAATTGAAATTCAATTTAAATTTGCATATCTAATGATTTTTTATTGTGAAAACAGCGAAATTTATAACGTTACTAGTTATCAGTATAGTCCGGCGGATAAGGTAACCAATGGGATTGTTTCGCAATTTTAGATGAAATAGTTCTTAAATAGTTAATTTGAAGCTAAACTCAGAGTACTTTCTAAATTTTTTAACCGTCGCTTTGTCTAAGAGAAAAGAATGGTTAAAAATTGGAACAGCGAAAACACTCATTCAAACTGGAAGCGCGAAAATACTCATTCAAATTGGAATCACGTGACCAGCAAGATGTCAGGGATTCTGAAATATTCAAGTCATTCAATTCAATGCACAGTTGGCTTCTACCAAAATTTTGATAAAGAAGTTTTGCCAAGTTATGTTTTTATAGAAGAAACTAATTTTTTTTCTTCTAGTGCATAAATGGAGGGTTTGTGAGAAAGTGAGGTTATGTCACCACGTTGACGTGTACACTTACGAAGTCTGGATTACTATCAAAATACTGTTTAACCATAAAGATATTTTTGTGAGATTTCTGCTAATAACTTTCACAAACACCTCTTTAAACAACAAAATATTTCCCAATTCCCGCTATTGACGTCGACGTAAACAAAAGAAACAAAAATGCACACAGAAAAATTATATGAGAATCACTGATACCTAAGCTGTGATTGGTGGAAAATCCGACGCCTTTGACGTCACAGGGGTCCTCCAATCGACATCGTTAAAGAAAATTAAAATTTCAAAATTGCCAGCTTGCCGTTACCCCGTTCCATCGATTACCTGCAACGTTTCTTACCCCCAGTTTTTTCTGTGTAAATAGAGGTTTTTTGTTACATATTTGGCACCTCAAGGGATGTTTTTAGGGTGGGAGGCAATCGAGATGATGGACCTATTGACCTGCGTACTATTTGAAAAAGTTATGTGAACTTATACTACTTGCTGTGAACAAGAATGGTAAATATGAATTCCTATTAAATAAAAGTGTATATTGATCAACAAAAGTCAATGTCAGGGAATTGAAATAAGATAATAATTATAGACAACTTTTATGATTTACAAGAAAAAAAAACTTTCATCAAATTTTCGTGAAAGATTTGAAAAAAAAGAAATTTTAAATGAAGGAGCTAAAAATATTTCTGCAGCTTTTCTTGGAACATTTTTTTTTATTATATTATCTAGAAAATCTGCTCGTTGCACGGAAACAGTCTCATTTTTTATTTTTAAAGTTATTTTTAACGGCTAAAACAGAAACTTGCGTGTTATTTAAAAATTATCTGGAGAAAATTTGTAGATATTTTTGAGAAGAAATTTTTTTTTATTAACATTTTCTCGTATCTTCCCGTGTGGAAATTGCCCTGATAGTCCTTAAGAATATTAGGCGTTTTATAGTTGCCCCACCAGTTTTCCGTTATTAGGGCTTCCCTTATCAGGACCTACTGTGGTCCGAATATGACAACCCTTTTCGTGAAAATGACTTCCATGATAAGGTATTGTCGCCCTGGGCAGGATAACTTTAGGCCCTGAGTATGTTACACGATCCAAAACATTTTTTTTGCAATGTGCAAAAAAAAATTCAAAAATAGCCAAATAGTGCATTTGGTAATTAAGACTGTTTAAACAATTATCCATTTTAATTGGATGACCAAATATGATACTTAGGTTTTATTTACGGGTAATATATGATCTATTTCGAGGAAAAAACTTTATTTATTCCATCATAAATACCTGATGTGGGTGATTGTTCATAAAATTCGCTTATAAAATAAGAACATATTTATGAACATACATTGATTCAACTAAAAAACTCTTTTTATCTATAAATTATTCAAATTAAGTGCGAAGCAAGTGACGACTTGCTGCCAATCCCCACGAAACCATTTTCGTTCACTTATTTGTTTATAACGAATTAAATAATTTTTAAACTTTTTCGTTGCTTTCAGACGTCTTTTTTGGATAGTTGCTTTATACCTCCTTGGTATTTTTAAATAAATCGAAGTATTTTTTAAAAACCGGTAAACTTCAAAAGTTAATTTTTTTTTCATTTTAAAAACAGAAAGCACTAGGGGTTCGATAAACTTGCGGCTTAAATGGAAGTTGGTATCTTTTAGAACTTGAACTCCAATAGAAACCTGTGGAGACCCAAACGGTTTCTTTGGAGAACACTTGAACAAAGATAAATACATTTGTCCTTGGGAGATCAAACTAAAGTCTCCTTTGGAACAAATTCATCGTTTTGAGTTCCTTTTCAGCAAGAGGGGTTTCTTTTTGTTGCCGCTTTCTTGGAATCAAAAATTGGTTCTAATAGAAACCACAGTTTTCTTCTGTGTTCGCTAAAGTTGCGGCTTAAATAAAAGTTGGTATCTTTCAGAACATGAACTTCAATAAAAACCTGTGGTGACCCAAACGATTCCTTTGGAGAACACTTGAACAAATTCATCGATTGGAGTTCCTTTTCAGCAAGAGGGGTTCCTTCTTGGAGCACCTCCCTTGGAATTAAAAAGTGGTTCTAAGAAAAACCACACTTTCTTCTGTAAAAAACTGAGGGTTTGCTAAAGTTACGGCCCAAATAAAAGTTGGAATCTTTTAGAACTTGAACTCCAATAGAAACCTGTGAAGACCCAAATGGATTCCTTTGGAGAACACTTGAACAAAGATCAATATATATTTGTCCTTGGAAGGTCAAACTGAAGTCTCTTTTAGAACAAATTCATCAGTTGGAGTTCCTTTTCAGCAAGCGGGGTTTCTTTTTGTTGCCGCTTTCTTGGAATCAAAAATTGGTTCTAATAGAAACCACAGTTTTTTCTGTGTTCGCTAGAGTTAAGGCTTAAATAAAATTTGATATCTTTTAGAACTCAAACTTCAGTAGAAACCTGTGAAGACCCAAAAAGTTTCCTTCGGAGAACACTTAAATAAAGATAAATATATTTGTCCTTCGGAGGTCAAACTAAAGTCTACTTTGGAACAAATTCATCGATTGGAGTTCCTTTTCAGCAAGAGGGGTTTCTTTTTGTTGCAGCTCCCTTGGAATCAAAAACTGGTTCTAATAGAAACCATAGTTTTTTCTATGCACAGAAAAAACTGAGGGTTCGCTAAAGTTACGGCTCAAACAAAAGTTGGTATCTTTTAAAACTTGAACTCCAATAGAAACTTGTAGAGACCCAAAAGGGTTTTTTTGGAGAAAACTTGAACAAAGATACTGAAGTCTTCTTCGGAACAAATTCATCGTTTTAAGTTCCTTTTCAGCTCAAATAAAAATTGGTATCTCTTAGAACTTGAACTCCAATAAAAACCAATGGAGACCCAAAAAGGTTCCTTTAGAGAATGCTTGAACAAAGATAAATATATTTGTCCTTGCGAGGTCAAATTGAGTCTCCTTTGGAACAAGTTCATCGTTTTCAGTTCCTTTTCAATAGAAGCAGTTCCTTTCTGTTGCAGCTACCTTGGAATTAACAAGTGGTTCTATTAGAAACCACAGTTTTTTTGTGCACAGAAAAAACTTGCCGTTCGCTAAAGTTGCATCTGAAATAAAAGTTGGTATCTTTTAGAACTTGAACTCTAATAAAAACCAGTGGAGACCCAAAAGGGTTTCTTTGGAGAAAACTAGAACAAAGATAAATATATTTGGCCTTGGGGGGTCAAACTGAAGTCTCCTTTGGAAAAAATTCATCGTTTGGAGTTCCTTTTCAGCAAGAGGGGTTTCTTTTTGTTGCAGCTCCCTTTGGAGCTTAAATAGATTTTCTTTGAAAATTGTTTGCAGCTTCGATTTATAAACGTTTCATTATTGTAGATGCTGCTGGAATGAAACATTTCTTTCATAGTCTAGAAAACTAATTAAAATGTGAAATTTCAAGAGTGAAAGGTATTTGCAAACAGCAGTAGCTGAAATGTTATTAATAATTTCAATGAACTTAAAGAAATCTCTTCTAAACTGACAGGATTAAGAGTTCTTAAGTCTAGATTCGAGGGCTCTTGAACGTTATTCTTCATGTATCACCTGTTGAAGAATGGCTTACTAAAGCTCTCAAACCAGCAAGAGACTTATGTAAACATTATGTGTTTTTCTTTAAACACATTAATACTTTATTACGCTCCACAGTAGCGTAACCACCCCTTTTACTATTTAAAAATAAATTTTCTTTAACAAAACACAATTTCTTTCCAGAAGTAAAAATTCAATTAGAATCTTTTTCAAAGTGAATCCTCTTACATAAAGTGTAAATAATCTCTTAATTATCCAAGTCTGATTAAATTCTCAGATATATTCCTTACACTACACCATTGGATTCACGAATCTATTCATTATTTTTAACGTTGATGATAAAATTTTAAGTATCTCTAGCTTTATGGCGAAGTTCCTAGTTTGAATAACTATAAACGGCGTGAAACTGATCATTAGATTATATGCACGGCATCATACATACTTGCATTGCCCCAAGACCTTACATAAGAGTAATAATCATTCACAACTCAAGTACTGGTTTTAGACTCTCCAAAATTTTTCTTAAAAGTCGATTCAACTTTATTGTTGTATATTTTTTATTTTATGAACCCAGAACAAGAGTTTCTTGATCACAATAAATGCCAGTTGATCAATTCCGTCCCGGAATCAGATCAAAATGATATGCAACGTTGAAGATTCATCTCCTTGGTTGAAAATTGAACGATTTTGTTAAAAATTCGTTTGTTTTTTGTCGAAAATTAATTTTCATGACTGAAAATTCAACAATTTCATTTCTGCTTGAAAATTTTTTCTTTATAGTTGAAAATTCATATATTTTTTTAAAAATTCGTCTTCTTCTCGTTTATCCTCTTAATTGTAGACTGAATTAATAGAACCCCTCGTAGAATCAAATAAAAAAATCCAATTATTTTTGATTGAAAGTTAGCTCTTTAATTATTTTTGGCTGAAAAGTCTACTATTATATTTTCGGTTAAGAATTTATCTTTATTGGTAGGAAATTTAATTATTATGTTGAAAATTCATGTGTTTTTCTGTTGAGAATTCTTTAGTTTAGTTGAAAATTCGTTTTTTTTTGTTTAAAATTAATTTTTCCTTCACTGAAAATTTAACTTTTCTATTTTTGGTTGAAAGTTGATATTTTAGAATGAAAATTGTTATTTTTTTAATAAAAAATTCAACTATTTGGTAGAAAATTGAATTCTTTCAGAGAAATTTCATTCTTTTACTTGAAGATTTATCAATTTACCTAAAAATGTAGGTATTTTGTTGGAAATTCGTTTTTTTTCTTTTTCTACTCGAATGCGAACTGAATTAGTAAAACATAATAAGAAAATCCGACTATTTTCCGTTGCAAGTTAATTCCTTAATTTTTTTTTGGTGAAAAAGCTACAATTACATTTTTTGTAATGAATTCATCTTTTTTGATCAAAAATTTTATTATTTGGTTGAAAATTTAATTATAGTATTAAAAGTCATCCCTTTTGGTTGAAATTCAATCTGTTTTGGTTAAAAAATCAACTATTTGTTCAAAAATTCATGCATTGTCAAAAATTCGAATTTCTTGGTAGAAAATTAATCTTCTTGGTTTAAATTAATCTCTTTGCTTAAAAAATCATATTTTTTTTTGGTTAAAAATGCAATAACTTAATTGAAAGTTAATCTTTTTTGATTGAGGATTTAACTTTTTTGTTGAAAATTCATCTCTTTTGGTTGAAATATCAACTATTACATTTTTCGCTTAAAATTCATATTTTTTGGTAGAAAATTCAACTACTTGGTTGGAAGGTGGTTTCCTTTGTTCAGAATTGATTTTTTTTGTTGAAGATTCATAGTTTTAGTTAAAAATTCAACTCTGATTGAAAGTTGAAATATTTTTTTGAAAATTCATTTTTTAAACTAATTTTTTAACCGAAAATTAAATTATTTCATTTTTGGTTGAAGATTTATCTTTTCTAGACGAAAATTTAAGCATTTGGTTGAAAATTCATGTCTTTTGTTGCAAACTCGTCCATTTTGGTACAAAATTATTCTTCATGTTTGAAAATTGATTTTTCTTAGTCGAAAATTCATGTATTTTGTTGAAAAATCATCTTTATGAGTAGAAATTTAATCTTCTTGGTATAAAATTTATGTATCTTGTTGGAAATTTATATTTTTTGGTAAAAAATTGATTTTCTTGATTAAAAATTCATCTCTCTGCTTGGCAATTTCAATTTTTCGGTTGAAAATTCAACTTTTTGGATAAAAACTAATTTTTTTGGTTAAAGGTTCATCATTTTATTTGAAAATTTTTTTTCCGCTTGAAATTTAACTCTTTCATTGAGAAATTTTCTCTCCGGATTCAGTTCATTTGTTTTTATTAAAAATTAAAATCTTTTCAGGTTGAAATCACAGCTATTACATCCTTCATTGAGAATTAATCTTCTTGGTTGAAAATTCATTCTTTTGGTTAAAAATTCAACTACACGGTTGAAAGTTGATCTCCTCTGTTATAAATTCTTTTTTTGGTTAAAGAATTATCATTCCAGTTGAAAATTCATCTCTGATTGAAAATTTGAATATTTTTCCAAAAATTCATTTTTTTGCTGTTGAATATTAATTTTTTAAATGAAAATTTGATTATTTTATTTTTGGTTGGAAACTCATCTTTTTTGGTTAGAAATTTAACTGTTTGGTTTGAAAATTGATCTTTTTCAGATGAAAATTTAACTGTTTGACTGAAAATTCATGAATTTTGTTGCAAACTCATCTTTTTTGATACGAAATTATTCTCTGTGTTCAAAAATTCATGCATTTTGATGACATGTCATCTTTTTAAGTAGAAAATTAATCTTCTTGGTTGAAAATTCATTTTTTTGGTTGAAGTTTTAACTATTCCATTTTGAGTTGAAGATTCATGTATCTTGTTAAAAATTCATCTCTTTGCTTGGAAATTTGTCTTTTTGAATGAAAAATTAATTATTTGGTTAAAAATTCATCATTTTCATTTAAAATTAATTTTTTTGGATGAAAATTGAAATATTTCATTTAAAACTGTATTTCTTAGTTAAGTTAAATTGCTTTTGATTAAAAATAAAAATTCCTTTCGGTTGAAATTTCAGGTATTATATTTTTTATTAAAAATTCATCTTTTTGGTTGAAAATTCATTTTTTTAGTTGATGAACCATCATTTCAGTTGAAAATTCATATCTTCGGTTGAAAATTTAACTATTTTTTCCAGAAATTCGTTTTTTTTTGCTGAAAATTAATTTTTTAACTTGAAAGGTAAATATTCCATTTTTGATTGAAACTTATCTTTCTCGGTTGGAAATTCAACTTTTTGGTTGAAAAAAAAATATTTCAAAAATAAAAAAGGAACTAAAAAGAAACTAAAAAAATTGCATTTTAAATAAGTAACGATAACGATAATTATTTTCATTTTGCGTAATGTAATGGCAATAATGATAACTAGTTTCATTTAAAAAATAACTTACCCAACACTGCCCGGGGTTTACTGTGATATTGTTGATAATTTTTTAAAAAAAATAAAAAAGGTCATAAAAAGAGGAACCAAGTGGTAAAGTTAATCGATGAATGGATGAATGGATTTTCTAATAATAGTACTAGGAGAGATTAAATTGCGGTGATCTTGCGGTTTTGAAAAATAGTGGGCGCTGTGATATGTGAGAAGATTGTTTGGTGGTGGGTGGAACTCTTAGTCGGTCGGTAGGTAGACATAATCTTACAAGTATCCTAATCCTTCCTCGCTTTCTATAAAGCCCCGGGGCACAGCCTTCTCCTGCGAAGAGTCGATTCGGTCATTCCCATCTTCGGAACATGCATGCTCGGAACGAAAATTTCGATCCTCTTTCGAAAAATCGTCATTGGTCGTTTTCTATTTTTTACTTCTCACTGGCAAATTTGGACCGGTTGGCTCTTATACGGATTGAAAGTATCCAACTTTTTTCCTCGTCCTGTCGATTCAGTAATACTTTCTGTAGCCTCACACAAAATTACTTATGGTTTCGCATTAACCCACTTATTAAGAAACCAGCAGAAAAGCATCAAATAAATAAATACGCTGTGTTTTAGTGCGAAAATAGACTTCTAGGTCTAGACATTAATTTTTAACTTTTAAAAGTGAAAATATCATGTCATCGACTTGGGAAGAGGAACTTAATATTTCAAAAGATCAAATCAACACCGCTTTGATTTTTATTATTATTATTATTATGTCACAAAGGTACATCCATTTCGGGTTAAGCATAATTCGTTTGGTTCTAGCCACGTTATACTACCGGGGATCAAGGAAGCTTTACAGAGCCATCATACATCACGATGTATGATGTATGATGGTATGATATATGATAAAATCGTAGGAAGATCCATACTCGTTATCCCAACTAAATTCATTAAGCAAAACTCTTCACGATGGCCCATGAGTATCCAAAATCTTTCATTCTAGGCGCCACTCTTCCTATAAATAATTATCCTCCATACATCTCTATCCTTGCGTACATCTTTTGCTTCTTTCATATCCGTACATCTTTTTATGCAAGCTCTTGTGTTTCTACGACTGTTTATATATCTTCGTTTAAGAGACTCGTTTACACATTCCAGCCATTTTTTCTTTGGTCTACCTCTGGGTTCGCTACCATTCACCTTATCTAAACACACTTGCTTGGTTAAGCGTCCTTCATTCATTCTCTCAACATGACCAAACCATCTCAACAATATTTTTTTCACTCTTCTCAATCAATGTCTCTTCTACACTATATTCTTTAAGAACCCACTCATTACTGACTTTGTCCATCAGCGCTTTACCGCAAATATTCCGCACAAATTGCATGCCATCCGTATTCACTTTACTCCTATCCTTTTCTTGATACATCCAGGTCTCGCTACCATAAAGCACAGAATTATATATTGCAATTTTAGGTTTAATTATTACTTTTTCACTTCTAGTAATAGCTCGTACACTGCCAATTATCTTTCTACCTTCGTATATACGTCTGGTTATCTCTGCATCTATCTTTCCTCAACAGTAAATAAACTTCCAAGATACATGAAATTATCATCAATCATCAATCATCAATCTTCGTTTGAGGCAATGTTGCACCCTATTTTTTCACCTTTTCTTTCGGAAACAATAATTATTGTTTCATTCACGTTAATCTCAAGACCCGTACTCTTCATGCTGATATCCAGTCTGTTCATCATTCTCTGCAAATCATGGACTGAATCTGCCGTAATAATTGTATCATTTGTAAACGCCAGTCCACGCACTTTTACTCTTCCGCGATCAACACCTTCTTCGTCTAAGAGTAACATTCTTGAACATGTATAATATTGAACATCCAGGAGGACATAACGCAGCCTTGCCTAACGCCCTGCTTTATATCAAACCAATCACTCAGTTTTCCATTTACTATTACACTCGCTTTACTACCATTGTATATTGCTTTTATTGCTTGTAGAAGCCAACTGTTCACTCCATGTTCTTTCCGTAGTCCTCGAAGTTCAATCCTATCCACCTTATCGAAAGCTTTTTCCAGGTCAACAAATGCATAGAAAAATTTTTTGTTTACTCTCAAACTTTTTTCCATGATCTGTCCGCAAATGATCTCCCATGGCCTTCCCCATAAGTACTTTGGTAAATAATTAGCTCACAATACTTAGTAGGCTAATCGCTCTATAATTAGTACAGTCACGTTTATCACCCTTTTCCTTGTAGAGTGGAACACATATTCATAAATTTGCTCTGACACATAAACAAATATCCGCCACCGCTCTTAAGCATTGTAGCGTTGATACCATCCACAACAGCAGTCTTAACTTTCTCTAATTTCTTAATCACTGATATAATGTCCATATTGATTCTTCTTCGGCTACCTACAACGAGATTGTCTAACGTATCCTCTTCAGTGTCACGGTTGTTATGCTCCATAGCTTGACCTCCATATAAGTTCTTGAAAAAATCACTCGTACAGTCTTTCACTTTGTCCGAATAGTATACCATTTCAACATCAGCATTTTTAATTCCGACTATTTCAGTACTGGTACTTTCTTTCCTATCTTTATAACACATTACCAAAATAATTCCTCATTTACTTCAAAATCATTTTGCATTTTTTTAACATGTTCCGCTATGATATTATCCTTGCTTTCTTTGACAAGTATCCTTGCTTTCCTGTTTTTATCCATATAATCATTTTCTAGTCTAGTTCTCTCCTCATTGCTAGGATCTTTACTATCCAGCTTTCTTCAATACGCTTGTTTTTTCTCGTTAACAACCATGCGGATTTTATCCTTCCACCAACCATCTCCAGTCTTTTTTCCTACAGCCGCAGTACCGCACACTTCAGATGCACTCTTGAAGATGCTATCTCGTAATATTACCCATGCATTCTCTTCATTTTTATTGTTCAATTCTGTCTTCCAGTCTTCTTTGTGATGTCCTGAATATTTATTCAGCTTTTTACGATACACTGTTTGTACTTCTGGTTTCTACATATCCTCTATTCTAACTCACGTCTGTTTTGACTTATTATAATTTCTTCTGATTAATCAACCAGAGATTTGGGCAAACATTTCTAATAACAAAATATGATTTTTGAATGATTATTTATTCTGTTCGAAAGCCTGCTATCAAAAAGTATAGAATACCATAATTAGCAACATGACTAAAATTGATTTAGAATTGCTACATAAAGCAGAAGCAAGTTCTCAATTTGGAATGGTTGATACGATAATTTCTTACAACTTATGTGGCTTAACCGGTTGAGCGAATGCGTTGACTAACCGTAAGTTGGAAGGAAAAGAAGGAAGGGAAAGGAATGGGGTGAAAAGTAGTAAAATGGCCGAGAATATTAAAAATGGACTATAAATATAAACGAGTATATGTATTTGCTCTTCATGATATATGGCACCTCGTGATGATTTTATACAACTTTAGGCAAAAGTTTCCTTTTTCTAGACTTGCAAGGTTCTTTAATCGATGGCAAGATCGCGATCTGTCGCAATCGTGTCTGTATTCCAAGTTCATTGAAATCGACTTCGTTTTAAAAATGAGTCTCAATGTGATTGCTCCATTTTATTTCTTCCTGAATCATTCGATAAAAGTAATTTCTTTGCGAAACAAATCTTCGATCAATTCCATGAGTTTTTGGTTTGAAAATAAATTTTCAAAACTACTTTAGAATCAATTAAACTTTTTTCAAATATGAAAATGTCTTACTTTATATTGTTATTATATAAATTTGTAAGATTTTTTGGGTAATTTTTACTACCGTTCGAATATTTTTCCATAATATAGATTCACTAGTGTCATTACATTCCTCGCCAGAGTGATTTTCTGGTTAAAATTTGAATAAGTGAACATTTATAATTGTTGTTCACTTTTCTAGCGCTGATAATTAGCCACCTTCAAGTATGTCTCACAGGTAAAAATTTAATGTACGAAACTGCCACTTCTCAAACTGACGGCAAGTCAATGGAGCGGAGTAAACAAAGTCAAAACCGGTTGCGCTTTGTGTAATTTCTATGTATAAATTTAGACAGCACTGCGCGAGCAAAGCAGCCAGTGAAGTGGCAGTTGCGATGGCTACTTTTAAAACGCAGCTGCAATTTCGCAGGTAGTTGTTATACTGCTAGTTTGACAAGATTGAATAACTGGATTTTTGGTTTCCTACAAGTAATGGACTATAAATGGCTGATAACTCTTGACATAGGCGTTATCACCTCAAGCTTTGGCCAATGATGGCCCAAGATTGGTGGACAATTTTGCGCTGACATTGATATCATTGGGCCTCAAGCTTGAGCCAAGCATGGCCCAATGGTAAATTTTCAACTGGGTACGAATGGAGTTTTTAAAAGAAGTCATCCACTATTTTATATTTTATGATCAAAAATATTAGCGAGGTATAAACCGATTTTTTGAGAATATTCAGTATAGGGTGTAGCATTAAATAGAAATCTGCAATAGACAAATTTGAACTGTTTAATTTAAAGCGTTTCAAAAAAGTTGAAGATTATAAAGAAGTATATCTCTTTCTTCTATTTATATTTTATATTGGATTACGACAAAATTTGAACCCAAAGACCGGATTATGTGTTCCCGAAGGGATTTGATGTCCTAAGAACGAATTCGTTGTCAAAATTTTTTGTATACGTCAGCATTTCGAGATGTCTTGATCTAGAAGTGCAAAAATTGCCATTATCAGACACATTTAAAATAATATAACAAGAGCAGCGATTTTTTTTTCTTAAAACCGCTTATGCCATCGTTTAATTAAATACTATTTTTTAGCTTTTATTTCATTTTGGATCATCTCGAACCGATTTTTTTTCCTTAATGTGTCATATCTCAGAGAAAAAGAATCGGTTCGGGATGATCCAAAATGGAAATTAATGCTAAAAAGAAGTACTAAACGTAAGCGGTTTTTAGTAAGAAAATGAGCTGGTCGTGTTATATTGTTTCAAATAATGTCTGAAAATAGACATTTTTGCACTTTTAGATTAGGATACCTCGAAACCCTGACGTATAGGAAAAATTTGGACAACATATTCGTTTTTAGGACATAAAATCCCTTCGGAGTTACCTAGATCGGTTTTTGGGTACAAAAATGTAAATTTTTGTCGGCCTGTGTTATCTCTTCATGAGAAAAATATATTTAAAAAAAGGGTTACAAAAATATAATCCACCTTTTTTGACCATGAAGGATGTACTATACTACGTGCAGTCAATCTCAAAATTCATCTAACCTTTACATGATTTATAAAATCGATAAAAATAGACCCAATGTTAATAGCTGCTAATTTTGAAGGAAAAATCTTAACATCTTTTATAAAATAACTGTTTAGGTTGAAACTGTTTATTTAACGAAAGTCATGTGCTTATGTGGTGTTTTAGCTTCAATTTTAGGTAAAAGCTACAATTTTTATCCAATCCTTAATGATCAAGAGCTGATTCTATTCTTTGAAGAATCCTTTACAATCTTGTTTGGTAGGTTCTTATCATTTTTTTTTGAATCGTACTGTTATTATTTTTGTCGACAATTTTTTTCCTTAATAATTTTAATTTTAATTAAGCCTAACCGAATAGAATTGTAAAGAATCTTTCAAGAAATGAAAGTAGCCCTTGACCATAAGATTGGATAATAATTGCAGTTTTCACGTAAAATTGAAGCTTGAACACCACATAACTTCCGCTAAATAAACAATTTCAACCTGAACGATTTTATGAATCATTTTTAAAATTCCTTAATTTTAAAACGGACAGTACGTATTGAACAACCTTAAAATATAACACATACGACATCAATTTATCTCAAAATATAACAATAGGTTAATCAATTTTTGTTCGTTTTCATAAAATGAAAATTATCTTTTTAATTCAAGATGTTTTGTAAATTTTTGAAAAGCATTCCCAAATCGACTAAGCTGCCTTTGTACTACAATGATAGTTTAAATTTTTCAGGAACATCAATAGTGAGTGAAAAATTTCATAAAATATACAGACCAACGATTTTTAATAGTTCTAATTCTTCAAAAATGTATGATTGTCTAATTCTTCAAAAATGTATGATTGTATACTTGAATTTTCTTGACTATGCGTTGTGCCAGTTCAAAGTTTGACACCTTGAAGAACAACGTTTGTAAAATTTTGTTAATCATTTGGAAAAAATGTACGTAGATTGTTCTTTAAGATCTTCTTTGAGGTGTTATCATAGCTAGTTTGGAATGGTAGAGTAGAAATATTTGTGACTGTATTATAATCGTTTACCAACAAAATTTTGTTGTAAAAGAAGCAAAAAATATTCTTTAAATTCTTGAGAGATGTCATTGACTAAGTCTAACAAGCCGATAGAAACCAAAATACTTTCATTCTCCAGTATTAGTTTGAGAGAGCTGATAAGTAAACCCAATTCAGTACAACGGCACCCATCTGAGTACAACCAAGTGTCAAGCGCTGCTCAACATCGATGATCGAACGAGAAACCTTAAACTATTCCTTGTCTCCAAGCGGACAAGTAAGTTTCTTTTTCTAGCTATTGAAATAACTCTCTGTGTTATCAACAATCGAACGTCAACGATTCATTAGAAGACGCTCCTTATTTATTCATTTCCTAATCAATAAGAGCATTTTCATGCCTCCAAGATGATGAGCACTTTTTCTCTTTCTTAGCATGAGGCTTATCGATTCCAATGGAATGAAGACAATGTTACAGTTAACTCCACCTCCTTTGATCTTTACAACGGCTTTCAAACTTTCTTTTCAAGAAGACTAATGAAGTCCCTTCTATGCAATGTTGCAAAAGGTATCAATCAAAGAGTCGAAAAACCTGTTTTACATTTGACATCAGGTTCACTAAATTTTGATTCCCATCAGGTGATGTGTTTAGGTGTTGAGCAGGTAATTGAGTTAGATAAGGTATTAAATTTTGTTAATCTGTTATGTGTATTTATTAAGAACGCTCAACGTTTCGTCCTTCGCCGAAGAGCCTCTTCAGGTGTACAACAATTTAATACCCAAATACAGAAATGACATAAAAATAATTGTCACATTTTGTCTCCAGAAAACAAGGTAAACACAATTTTTATGAGTGGTTCTTTTACCATATTGTTCAAACGCGTAAAATTTTGTATCATTCGTAGAGTAAATAAGTCATTTTTGTTAGTCAAAGATCGTAAAAGCTGCACATTTTTCCATGTTGTTAGTCGTTAGTTAAAAAACAATGTTTCAAAGAACCATAATATGTGGTAAGAAATATATATAAATGAAAACGACTTCCACATGGTATTTGCATCATTAGAATTTTTTTTTTTTTTTTATTTTTACATGATAAGTATGTGTCACGATAAGACTGTAAGAGAGGGTTCAATCGTTCAGTGACATCTTTACTAGTTTTTTGAAAGACGTCGTTTTTTATTGACCCAAGTATTAACTACAGCGAAAGGATAAAACACATAAGGAGAGAGGAAGTGGTGGAAAGAGGGAAACCGCACGCTGAAGACTTAGGGA
>JAUMHM010000016.1:40408639-40424338 GCA_032362435.1 Melikaiella ostensackeni | reverse complement strand
TCCGTGATCGAAATGTCTAATATAATTATGAAAATTGTAAATTGATTAAAGATTAATTCCAGTGTCAACTTCAATTTGAAAGGGGGGAAAAATAATAATAATGATGATGATAATTGTTTATTTTTATTTTAATAGTTGTTGAAATTGATCAATTATTATTAGAATTGATCAATTTCTAACAGCTTTTAATTATTTTTAAAAAAAGCTTGATACTTTGTATGTATGCACATGTATATATGTGTATGTGTATACACACATATATATATAATAGAAAATAGGAAAAAAAATTATAGACCCTAATGCCAACTCAAAAAACATCTTCTTTACAATTTCAAAAAATATGTTTTACTTCGAGTTCAGCCGGTACTCGCGCGTAGGCAAGAGCGTTTGCACTCAGATATAATCGAGTGCGACTGGCAGCTCGTTGAAAGTACACAATGAAAATTCAATAAGTACTAAAAAAAATGTTTTCTTATCAATATATTCTATTTTTCTCTCGAAAGGTTATTGAAAAATGATGATAGAAATTCTTTTTAAACAAAATTTTAATAATAGAAGCTGTACTCATTAAAGCCAATTTTTCATAGTGCATTCTGTTTTGTTTCCAAAAAAATGTAAACAAACCTCTGCTTGTAAGACCTTGAAAGAAATACTACAATGAACATTGAGTTTGGGTTCACAGATTGTAATTAAAATTAAGAAATTGTACTTTCGACGGCAGCGCAGCGAAGTAAAAAAATGTTGGCGCTAAATTTGCTATTTCAAATGATCATATACCGTAAGACGGGGCTAAGCCGAATATTTTTTGGGGGTTTCCTCAATATATTACCGGAAGAAATTAAAATTAGATATTAATGTTTTGAATGTATGATGTCTAACTCTTTCTCTTCCTATCTTGAAGCTAAATCATTCAATTTAGCGATAAGTAACTAGTTATTGTAGTCCAAAGTGTGTCCGTCTTATCTCCTTAGTATGAGATTAAGTTATACATACACTCTCAATAAAAGGGCAAAAATAGCAACTCTGTAATACTAAGTGATAAAACATCATAAATTGAAAGCCTTTATTATCATTTTGGAGTAAAATAAACAAATATGATGAGTAACAACATGCAAATACGCGTTTATTTTCAGTAAACGCATAACCTTATATTTAGGTATGATAATTTCTGACCACGTTTCGCTTTCCCCTATGAGTTAAGAACTTTTTATAAAATAATTCTACACCTGTGACAAATTATGTGAGCTTGCTTAAAATTTCAGATAATTTTGTTAAGACGATGTGCAATATGAAAGGTGAGATAAATATAAAAAAAAATTGCAAGTGAAGTTCAGCAGGTGTTTTCACTCGACTTAACCAAAATACAGAAAATCACAGCCTTATATAAATATAAATTTTTATCAAAAAGAACCTACGAAACTGAAGCAAACAGCCTCTAAAATAAGTTTCAACATTTATTTTATAGAAAACAATCGAAAATCTTGAGTGGCCCGGTTTCCCTAATATTTACCGGTTAGCCCCGTTTTATGGTACTTTTCATACCACATGAAAGTAAAGAAACTCGATGTTTTTTGTCATTATACTACTGTATGAATGTCTCTTTCTGAAACGGAGATGAATGTTAACAGTTTGTACATGTAACCTCTCAATTAAATAAAATATAACCCTGGTAATGCCATACACAAAGGGGCGTTTAAAACACTAAGCCTGGGGGCGCTATTCACGCTTCACCACCCCCTTGTACAGAGGATGACACTCGTGCATAAAATATTGGTAAAGATCCTAAGGGCTCAACTGAGTATGAAATGCGTAAGCACATATGTCCCAACCCAAGCAAACATTTTATTTTTCTGTTTAGATCCAACCGATAGGAAAGAAAGAGAAATTTAAATACAAATATTGCAGATACAAGCCCCCAGCCTCTTACTTCTTCCAACTTAAAAAAAAAGACAACTGAAGCTCGTTTCCCTTCTATAGTATTTATTTGTCCATGAGAACTGAATACTGCAGAAATATTTTCCATATCGAAAATTTTATCTATATTCGTAAAAACAACGTGTTTTTAACGTGCAAATTTTCTGGGAATCCTGCGACTAAAAAAACGTTCTGTTCAAACAAAGGAATCGCAAAAAATCATTTTATATGGATAACTCAGAGTTAGAAATATGAAGGGGGTGGAGATGCAGAAAATAAAAACGGAAAGGACGAGAGAGAACTCACTCGAGCTTGGATAAAACGCAGATTCTTTTTAAACATTAAATTTTTTCATTTCAGAGTAAATCCTGAGATATCAAAGCTGCTGTATCTCAATTCGATCTTCCATTTAATGTCAAAATGATCCAATCAAGTGAATAAAAAAATCTACTAGCCCAACTTCACGATCCTAGCAACCGACAGTCGTGTTGTTTTTTCTTCTTTAACACGCGAAAAGAAGAAGTTCATGTGGAAACATGAGGTGCTATAATTGCTATAAGGTGCTATAAGGTGACATTTTTTCATAAAGAGCCCGATTGATTTTTTCATATTTGGTCTTAAGACATACATGGGATTATATACTACAATAATCAGTTGGAGAATTCTCTATGCAAGGACCTTGCAATTGAATTTGGTTCAGTCCCACTTTGAAACATTGGAGGAACTTATGCAACAAACAAAAAAGTTGATCCAAGACGATGATGACCTATGATGAATGATGATATTGAGAACCTATTATTGATGATAATACTATCTGAAGATGTGTGGATTGCGTTATAAGTTGATGAACCAAGATTGTTGGCTCCTGCTTGCTTTTGTCTCCTGATCTGTCTCTGCCAGCATGTGGGACGAGCTGTTCTTCTTCCGTTGCAGCTTGGCTCTCGATGTGGGCTCTTAAGGCTTCCTTTTCGGGGCTGCCTCTCTGAATGCCGCATATCACATTGTCCCCAGAAGATGGTCAGTCCAGGGATCATCCTTATTTACGGCGCAGAATTAGTACTGTGGTATGCTATTGCACACCGCAGCTTGATGTCACTCGACGCCGCATATCCGACAGCTGCTCCTGTCTGGACCAGTGCAGCTTCCTGCTAGGTGGCCGTTGCCTTGGGAGCGTTAATATCGCGTCGTCTCGGGTTACTTTCGGACCCTGTAGGAGACCTAGCCGATCTTGATGTGGGCCTCCCGCAGGAGTTTCCATGACCTTTCTGCATCCAACTTGACAAAGGCCCTTCTTGTTTCCCTAAAGGGTTTCCGTGTCATAAACACCCTTAAGTCCAGCGGCGAGTCACCACCAAAGTGTTTTCATGCCCTTTCTTCATCAAACTTGACAGAGACGACGATAGTCGAGTCGACATCTAAGATCTTGGGGTCTGAGTCTTGGGTTCTAAGTCTTGGGGACGAGGTAGCAGACCACTTCGCTCTTCCCAACAGCGGTCACGATGGCCGAGGACAGTTTTGTTTCTCCCTCTGGCGTCTTGACTACCTCCATAGGGACGTCTCTGTTCCTGGTCTCCTTAATTCTCTTGATTTTCACTCCAAGTTCGTCAGGTTTTACGTTTTCCTTGAGCTTCTTGAAACTTCGGCGTAGCTGACTCCCTCAGCCGGTTCGATAAGAACCGCTACGGAACACGCACGCCGTGGTTTCTCTTTTCTATTTTTTTTAGCTACAGGGTTCTCCTTGTTTGTATCGCTTTTGCTGGATTCGGGACCTGCTTCATTGACCCATATCTTGAGCCTCTTCTTGACCTGCTTGCACGTGTTGGTCTCCTGGGGGCTCACGGTAGGCTCTCTCGTTCTCTTCCGAAAAATCGGTTCGGGAGTTGCCTCGGCCTGGTGCTCCGCTTAAGTCTCCTTGCAGACCGTGTCCTTCAAACCTGCTGTTGACTTAGCCTTCTCAATCTGCTTGCTGAGTTTCTCTGTAAGACAATACTCGAAGCTATCGAAACAGCTTACTGTTGATCTTGCGCTGTCCCGCATCTCATCCATCATATTTAACGATTCGTCTAGCTCGTTTTTGATTGGCGGTTACATGCTTCTTCTTGTCCTGCAAAAATCAGTGCTGGAACTCCTATCCCGCTCCTCCGTATCCGTATCCGCGACCTGGTATTCTAGAGACACCATGTGGAACAACACTCCTTGGTGCCAGGTAGCCTTTAGCACGGGTTTTCACGCCTTGGCTTGGGGTTTTTTTTCTTCGGACCATCCTCAAACCTTTGTCCGCGACTGCTTATTGAGTTGTTTGACCGTATTCAGCTGAAACTTTTGGTACAGGACCCCTTTATCCGCAACCCGAGGACGTGCCCAGCAGCCTAGTGAAAGGCCTCGGGACATTGGCAGAAGATGATGTTATGTAGATAGTGTTATAAGTTAATGATAATATAATGACAAGATGTAATTGATGAGGATATTATGTAAAGATGGTGCCATATGTTGATGATGTTACTGCTAACTTATTATTTATAATAATTCTATCTGAAGAGGTGTAGATAGTGTTATGAGTTAATGATCTAATGATTGATGGTGATATTGTCTGAAGATGATGTCATATGTTGATGAAGATGATGTAACGCGTTGATGATAACGATGTGATGAGACATGATGATCTATGAGTCATGATCATAACGATGAAAAATGTTTTGAAAATGGAAATAAGTCTCTATCGAATTGGGTAAAATATGAATGTGGAAATTTGAGATTTGATGCATGTTTCAAATTTCAAGTTTCACTTGTCAATTATGATCTTGATACCAAATCTTGCTCATTTTAATCAATTGAGTATCAGTCTGCTGCAAATCACTTAAATCAAACTTCAAGATGAAAGTAAGACCCCAGGATTTTCTGTGTTAGTAAAAAGTTATTCAGAGATTCGATTCGCTGGGAGAAGTAGTAATAAATTGGGAAAGTTAGTTAGTACTTTGGTTTCGTGGTGACTATAAATCTTTGATTTTGACCAAGGAACATATTTTTTTTGATAGTTTCTGGCCATTAAATGTAAGCAGCTGTTAAACGTTCTAACGCATGACCCCGTTTACGCCACATGGATAATCCCGTCGTACCTAATTGGGTTTTCGCTACTGCAGGTGTAAACCCTGTAAAGTATCGTTGGCTGTAAGCCATGGTATGTTGAGTTCAAACATTCTTAGATTAACAAGGCGCTCAGTGCAGTAATGAATTTTCTCGAGGTTTATCCTTTATGTACTTTTATCTCGTTTACATTTGTGTAATACACCATAAAACATTTATCATATGCACTTTGAAATCAGGTATCATATTCAAATATCTCATTAACAGTATTAGTGTAATTACTCTTTTGACTTATATTTTTATTTCAGTTCAGTTTTTATTGTAACATGAAATAGGGGCACTTTTAGTTCAAAAATATTGATTTTTTTATAATTATATTCAATTTATTTAATTTTTATTAATTTTTTTAATTATTGGATTTCGAACGCTTTCAATTTCGAAATTCTTTAATTGCAACTTCTCTAAACTTGAAATGCTCTCTACTCTCGTAGAATTGAACAAAAACTGATGTCTTTCAAACATTTTTCAAAATCTAAAAGGAAGCGGAAATTCAATCAATATTAATCTCATAGTACCTTTTTTCAAACGCAAAATTAAAGCTTTGTAGCAGAGAAAACCTTCCTTATTACTCGTTTTTTTCGAAAAAATCAAATAAATTAATAAAGAAAAAACAACAAATATCGAGTTCTTTTAAGAGGGCGCAACTATTTTTTTCATATTTGGTAAGAATGCGCAGGAGGCAACTCTGAAAGATAATTTCTAGGGTACAGACTTCAGCCTGCTCTTTCAAGCGAGACTTGATTCAGAGCAGGCGTTTTTGGTTAATTGAATAGAATATTTGGTGAAACCAACAAAATGTATAGTAAAATTAATGAAACTAGTCAACCAAAAACTCTGATTGAATGAAGCAATCAATTACAATTTTTTGGCCCACATAACACAACTTTTGTTCACTCAATCAAATTTTCTTTTAAAATCAACCAAATGAGGTCA
This sequence comes from Melikaiella ostensackeni, assembly GCA_032362435.1. NCBI lineage: Eukaryota > Metazoa > Arthropoda > Insecta > Hymenoptera > Cynipidae > Melikaiella > Melikaiella ostensackeni. The sequence goes on along the minus strand of JAUMHM010000016.1, from coordinate 40,418,347 downwards.
TCAAGAAAATTTGGTTGAATGAACAACAATTTTGAACATTCTCATTTATAAGGGGGTAACAAAATCGTCCAAATTTTCGATCTCCAGTTTTCAACAGATCCAGTTACCCAAATGAAGGTCAAGTTCGTTAACCAAATTAATTCAACCAAAATTTAAAAAATTAGAGCATTTCAGAAATTTGAAACCAATTCTTTTTAAAAGTTCGATAAATTTTTGTCAAAGCTTGTGCTAGATGATAAAAAGACTTGCGAATTATCTTCATGACATTTCTACTATGTGTAAAATATATTTAAAACTGTCCCAATAAAATTTTTTGATTGGAACAAAATTTAAAAAGTTCAATCATTTTTAAAATTATGAATTTATTTTTTAAAGCAATCCATAAGTTATAATTATGATTTTAACGAGGTTCGAGCCTGGCCCGGCTCGGTACTTGTACTTCTCCTACATTTTTACACAGACCTTTCAAAATTAATGATTGAACCACTGACAACTTCAATTTGGTGATTTTGATTTTTCTTTCGTTAAAGCTCCTGGGGCTTTAACGAATATATTCTCATCACGTGTCTCGCGGATTGAAGTATGTCCAAATCGCAAAATTTTCTACATTATGTTGAACTCTGTTATATTAAATGTACGTTATATCAATTTCTGGACCTCAGTCTGAAACTTCTGCTACAGGCGAAAACTTTTGCTGTCAAAAGTTGTAATTTATCTTGTGTCGTTTTTCGATAAATTTAATTTTTTTACTTTCATTGGTATTCTTCACGACTAAAACGAAAACTATGCGTCTTATAAAGAAATAGTCTAAAGCATATTTGGAGATCTTTTTTTAGATAAGCAGCTAAGTAACTTAACATTCTTCCATATCTCGTATAGTTTTGGTGTAAAGTTGTATTTTTTATTTTTTATAACATTTTTTACGATCAAAACAGAACTGTAGAAGCACTCAAATTTGGACATGTTGATTAGCTTCTGACGTTTGGTCGTTTTTCAGTTTTTTGAAAACTGTGAGAAACTGATAACTAAAAATATTGTTTAAAAAATAATAATTCAAAAGTTAAGGTTTGTTTCCAACTTTTGTAGTCTAACTTCGGACGTGCCACGTGTAGCCGAAAAATAGGTGAGGAAATCGAAATACCTAATTTATCTAGAGGACGCTATCGTGAAAACAGTCCTAAAGATAAAATCGAAAAAGTTGTCAATCCGTAGATCATCAATACAGTATGGAGTGCCCCGAATTACAATTTCTGACAAATTGCGCGTGAAGCACCCTCTGAAACCAGGAAAACCAACAGCACTCTCATCTGAAGAAGAGAACTATTTGGCAAGTGGGTTACTAAAATGTGCTGAATGGGGATTTTCTTTGATGGTAAAGGATTTTTGTTTGGTGGTTGAACATTATGTCTCATCACTTGACAAGCCAACATCTTTCGTTTCCAAGAAACCAGGAAGGTATTAGGTAAAAAACTTTTTAAGAAGACATAAGGAATTATCGTCGTGGTTTGGAGAAAATATCAAATGATATTTATGAATGAGATGAAGAAAGCATCCTGAAAATGTGATAAATTCTTGAAAGACTAGTACGTCTGTGATGATGGCAGGCTCTGCATCTTTCTACTTTTGCCTCCAAATACAACTCATTTGCTGCAGCTTTTGGACGCAGCGATTTTTGGTCCAATGAAAAGGAATTGGCGTAAGTGCCTTCTAGAATGGAAACTAAAAAATGAAAGTATCTTACCTAAGTGCCTGTTTCCAAGGATGCTAAAAGATACCATTGAATCTTTATAGTAGAAGATGCGTCTCGGAATCTTGTAGCTGGCTTCAGAAGTACAGGTATCATTCCACTAAATCGTCAGCTTGTTCTTCGGAAGATACCCAATGGAGAACAAGTTCCTGATCCCACACATTGGACTGATGTATTTATGAAGGTTCTTCAAGAAAACAGGCTAGGTGCGAAAGAAACTCAAACTAACAAAAAAAGAAAACGGTTAAAGGTATTGCCTGGATGCAGTATTCGTGTTGAAGTTTTGGAATCATCCAATTCAACTATCACTGAAAATCATGGATGTAGTTCAAAAAAGCGAGAGCAGGCTGATAATTTGGATCCCGATCATGACAAAGAAAATCATCTCGAAGATGATGTACCCCTAGCAAATCGGTTAAGAAAACGACGTTACAGTATTCAGAGGAAAAAGAAAGAAGACCAGTTGAAGAGACCTGTTTTTGAAGAAGAGGAGTAGAAGAAGATAAAGGGCGAACATGAAGCAAATTTGAAAAGCCTTCGGATAGGCAAAGTATTTCAAATCATTAACAAAACAACGCTTCAGGTTGCGTTAGTGCAAAAAAACTGAAGAAAAAAATACTTTTTTCTCATTCTAAAAGTATTCTGAAGTAAAAACGGCATCTCGAAAGAACGTACGTTAAATATTCAATGTTTCTTCAGAGCGATACGGTAATTTTTCCTTTTCAGGTGTAAGAGTAGACGACATTTCGCTAACAACCGATTAATACTTCTCTAATATGCTGTCAATTGATCAAGATGTCTTCATTTAATAGCTCTCAATAAAGAACCACCCACAATGAAGGAAGACGTGTTTAATTTTGAAATAAACTATAGCATCCGAAGTTTGGGACTTTGTCATTCAACTTCGGACACTCTTTAAGTAATAAAAAATATAACAAAAAATATATCACAGATTTTTTAAATCAACACACCTTATTAGGAGTAATTAGAAGAACTTAAATTAATTTTTCAGCATTTTCTCATCACTTTTTATTATTTTTTATTTTAAGAAACTATAAAAAATCAACCGAAGCTAGGTGCTTCTACAGTACATCCAAATTCATTGATAATGAAACTTTCGAGCGATTTTTGTCCCAAAAAAGTGCTTTTTGACACACTGTGCGCCCTACTGAAGAGGCTCTTGCAAGGATTTCGTAGGAGCACGATGAAAAATGATATACGATAATGCACCTAATTTTGGAATGCAAATCCGAATGATGAAGAACCTTGAATGAGGATTTTCGGGGTCAGGAAGGCATGGATGTTCCAAGTCGTAGTATGGGTGTCGCGTATGGGTCGCTCCCATGCATACCAATCAACGAGAGATCCTATCTCCGACTGCAAGAGTTTACCCATTTTCTTTCTTTTTCTCTCTCGTCGACACTCTACCTCATTTTTTTATTTCTGCGTCCACTTTTAGAACTCAAGCCGAACATTAATAGAGAAATTCAATCCAAGGAGAAATTGAAATCAATATAAAAGCTGTCCCGAAACTGGTTCTTGAACGATCCTACTATTCTGGTTGATAAGAATTTATGTTTCTTTTTTTTGATAGGAACGAGCTTTTCCTGACTGCCGGGAATGCTGAATGTTCTTACGTATATGAGAAACTTGCTATGGTGATCATTTTCGTTGGTAAAATTATCGAACTTTCAAGTTTTAATTTTGAGATAAGTGAATTTTTTTGATGAGTCATGAATATGATAATTTTATTTTCAAACACGATGATCAGCATGTTTGATTACATAAAGAAGTAGAGTGTTTGATTAAATTAACGAAAATGTATGCAAATTTATTAGTAATTGATTCTAGACATGAAATAAATGCATATGCTACGAATTAAAAGGAACTAATATAATAAGAAAATTATAGAACTTTGAATAAAGAGCTCTCAACAGTAGACCAGTAGAACATTATGGCAAATGAATGAGTCTATAAAATCTGTCCCCTCTTGACCTGTTAAGAAGTAAGACGTTTATTAGTATTGACAGAATGGTCATTAGAAATGCCTTCAGTGTGTGACATGACATTAAAAGTGTAGAAAGAGGAAGAAGTCGTGCGTTGCAAATGAAGTAGCCAATTTTCAATCCTCTGGTACTTATCCTCTTAAATATCGATAACTCCTCGGTTATTTTTGCTTATTGACAATTCCTTATACCATATTTTGCTCTAATAAGAGTTTATTAAATAATTACGCGAATAAGACTTCAAATAAAACCTTACATTTTACTCTCAATTGTATCAACCAGCTTATGGAACTGGAAATTTTACTCTTTTTTTGCAGCCAAAAATCAAAAATATTCATTTTGAAGATGATAATATATACGGAAAGTAATACCTAGAAGTTAGTGAAATGCGGAGATACCCGTGCACGTCAGCGAAGATATTTATCATACTTTATAATAATCACCTCCATATATCCACTTTCAGTTGTCATAAAGTGTGAGGCTACTTTTTATAAACAAATGTATTTCAGCATCACGCACTTTCTATCAGGGTTGGATAAATAATTATATTCTCGGAAAATTACATTCACCTTGCGCACAAGACAAGAAATATATATTGACTATTAATTATCATTAGTATCGAAAATGCATCTTATTTCGTTCAATTTTTATTTGAATTCATTAGAACCTGCTGAATGAAATATTTCTGGTTCTTAAAATCGATATAAAGTGGGTCATAAATTATAAATCAGAAAACCAACAAATTCGGAGAATGAAAGTAGACTCAGGTAGTCTTTCAAAACTTTCATCTTATGTCATTTGAACATCTAAAGAAGTCCGCAGTGCTGCAAATGCAGGGTGGCTGTTTTAATGGAGGAAAAAATTCTCGATCATTTCCCGGTTTTTTCCCGGTTCACAAAAATTATTCATGTTCATTGAAATTGAAAAATTCGATCTCTCAAAACTGAAATTTTTTCATTTGAGGTAATCAAAAATGAACTACAAATTAATGTACTCAGAGTGGAAATCTTTTGAATGTCAAATTTTCAAAATTGAAGCTTGAATATGTTAAATTGAAATGCTTAATAATTTATAAGTATAAAATGGAAGCTTTTGAAATATTCCAAATGAAAAATGATTAATTATATGCCATTAAACTGCAAAACTTTTTATTTAAATTCTTATAAATCGAGCAGTACAAAGATTTCTGCTTAAAAATCATAAATTCAAGCTATTATTTTCAATGATCTAGGTTACAACTAATCCTTCATTTCAACTCCCATTAATAAAAATGCTAAACATAAAACATGTCCCTCTTCTAAATCAGAACAAAATTGAATATAAAAATTTCCCATCTTTCATCCGAATGTTAAAAGTATTAAAATTTCCCCCCGTCCACACAATAGAAGTGTTAAGAAGAAAAACATGACTTCTTCCAATTCAGAGCAATAATTAATAACGAAACTCTGCTCCCTTCTAACTCGATAAAAATCTTGAAAATATAAAATGTCCCTCTGACAATTCAATAATAATTAAAAACTCTCCCTTCCTACTCGATAAAATCTTAAAAATAAAAAAATGTCCCTCTACCAATTCAGAAAAAAATTGAAAACGAAAATTTCCTCTCTTTAAATTCAATAAAAATGTTGGAAATAAAAAATTACCCTCTTTCAATTTAGAAAAAATTGAAAATGAAAACTTTCTCCGTTTCGAAACAATAAAAAAGTTTTAAAAAATGCTTTCCTCTCTCAATTCAGAAAAAAAGAAATGATAAAAATTTCTTCCCTTCTGACTCTATAAAAATCTTAAAAATAAATAAATGTCTCTCTTCCAGTTGAAAAAAAAATTAAATGCAAAATTTTCTCCCTTCTAACTCGATGAAAATCTTAAGAAAATATCTTCTTTCCACTAATAAAATATTGAAAACCAAAATTTCCTTCTTTCCGAATCAACAAAAATCTTAAAAATATAAAATGTCTCTCTTCCAATTTAAGAAGAAATTAAAAAACAAAATTTCCTCTCTTCCAACTCGATAAAAACTTTTTGAAATAAATTATCCTTCTTCTGATTCATGAAATATTGAAAACAAAAATTTCCTCCTCCTTTCCAACTCGATAAAAATCTTAAAAATATAAAATGTCCCTCTGAGAATTCAAAAAAAATTAAAAAGTAAAATTTTCTCGTTTAAAACTCAATGAAAATGTTAAAAATACAAAATTTTCCCGCTTTCAACTTAATAAAAATGGTAAAAATAAAAAAGTTTCTCTTAGAATTTAGAAAAAAAATTAAATAACAACATTTTTTCCCTTTTATTTTGAAATAGAATTGTAAAATTCAAACGTCTTTTTATACATGATTCTTTCAAAGTCAAATTATTTGAATTGTAAGTCGTTTGAAATTAATACCTGTTTATTTTTTATTTAAAAATCAAAATTCAACACTTTCACTTACAAATTAAACATCTGAAAATGGAACAATTAAAATTGTAACGTTCAAAGTTTCAATTTAGCACTCTGAAGTTTTAACGATTCAAGGCTTTCTATTTCAAACAATTTAGTTTTTTATATTTCATTTATAATTGCTCATTTTGAATACACACTCAAATACTGCAAAATATTACAAAATTGCTCATTTTTTAATTTCACAATTTTAAAACGATTGAGTTGAAAATAGAATATTTTAGACTCCAACAATATTTAAATGGGATTCAAAATTAAATGAAAGTGATTTATTATCAATCTACTTATTTGAAATTCATTGAAAATTGAAAATAGTTTATGAAGTTTCAATCAGGCGTTTACATTTGTTTAACATTCAGACTTTTCAATTGAAACATTTCAACCTTCAACATTAATATCTGTAAATTATTTAATTTTTAACAGATTCAGAATCGTCTTGTAAAATAAATTATGGTTCAATACTCGATCAACTCAAGACGTTTTTTATCAATTTTTTTTCAAATTAAAACGATTTTAATTTTCAATTGCTCAAGTCTTCAAAACTGCATTTTAAAATTCTTTAAATTAAAAATGTAAGCTTAAAAATGAAGACATAAGCTAAATGAGTGCATAATTAAAAAAGTTAACAAATGAACTTAACATTAAAAAAAAAGTTAGAATCGAGTTTTTTTGAAATGCATTATATCATGTGATATGAAATTTGTGATATTTCAAGTGATTGAATGGATTTTTTTTTCGAATTTGTGAAATTCCCGATCCAAAAATAAATTTACTGTCATTTCCCGGGTTTTTCCGATCTAAAAAAATTCCCGGTCATTTCCCAGTCCAGCGGTCGCCCTGAAATGGTACAATATCTAGAATTTAGTGCAAAGATGTATAAACAAAGTGATAAAATTGAACATGAATAGATTAATATTCAAATTAATTAAAATAAACTAAGTTTATCCATTGCTTAATTGTGGCATTACCTCAAAGAATAAAATTAGACTGTCCTTTCTGCGCTATGTCACCAGCAACGAGAAATTGACACAAGTTAAGCATTATTATTCTTATAAACATTTTTATAAACAAATTGTGATTTTTTTTCTGAAGAATTCATGTGAGGAAATATCTAAATCGGACAGCTTTTTTTATTAGAAAAAGAAATTTTTTGCGGAAAATATCCAATTGGAACATTTTTCACAAATTCTGAAGACAATGACTAAACCCCAGTGGGAAATCAGTGTAGGCACTCAAACTTCGAATAAAAATTCCAGGCTATTTCCTGGCTTTGCCGGTCAAAAATTACATTTTTCCCGGTTGACTTTTAAGCGTAAAATATATAATGTAAATTATTGTAAAAGTGATTTCAGAATTTACATTCCAAAATGCTCTAAAAACAGGGAAAATAGGGTGATTTTTCAAGAAAATAGGAGAATAATAGGGGAATAAATTCTTTCAAATAACATTATTGTAGGCACTATATTCCTAAGATTTCAAGTCGATACACTGCGTTTTCAAAAAAATAGTGGAATTTATAACCAAAAAAGATTAATTTTCAACCCAAAAGACGAATTTTTAACAAAAGAGTTGAGTTTTCCAGCTAAAAATTCGAATATTTTAGATAACCTTTGACTCTTATATCCGAAATGATAAATTTTCAGCAAAAAAGTTAATTTTCAACCAAGAAAGATGAATTTTACACCACATAGTAGAATTTTCAACGAAAAAGATGAATTTTTAATCAAATAATTAAATTTTCAACCTACGAAGATGGATTTTCAACCAAATGATCGAATTTTTAAACAAAATAGATTTAACTGCAACCAAAAACACTGGAATTTTGAATTAAATAGTTGAATTTTCAATAAAAGAAGACCAATCTTTTAGAAGACAGTTGACTTTTCCAACCATAAAAGTTGAATGTTTAACAAAAAAGACGACTTTTCAATAAGAAAAATGAATTTTCAATCCAAAAAGACGAATATTTAATAAAACAATTGAATTGACACCAAAATAATGAAAATTTTTTACCACATAGTAGAATTTTAATCCAACAGAGATGAATTCCGAGCCCGGAGTATAATAGTAGAATTCTCAAATGAAAACTATTAACTTTCAACCAAAAAAGATGAATTTTCAATAAAATAATTAAATTTTCAAGCCTTGAAAAGCGGTTTTTCAATTTATCTGCGAAACATTCAAAGTATTCCTAAAATATGACTCTATTATTCCAGTTATTAGTAATTAATTATATAAATGTAGGTAACCTATGTAACTTACATATGTAAATTCTTCAAATAAATATTATAATCAATATTGAGCGAATATTAGCTTAAACAATGCAGTGGTGAGTCTTGGCAGTTTTCCACTGGGAATCTATTATAATTATTTCTATTATTATACCATTAAGCCAAATCCCTTTCGGGGTAAGCGTAACTCGTTCGGTTTGAGTCTTGTTATACTACCGGAGATCAAGGAATTTATATGGTAAGGGTAAGTAAGGGATGTGACAAAAGATTGCAGGAACAAGGTAAAGAAAGAATGATATCTTAATTTTATTTGAAAAATTTATATTAATATAAATTTTAGAATTTTTTACTGTTAAATTATTCAATGGATTCTAAAATTTTTGTTGCGCATGTACTCGTACATTAAAGTTCATTTAAGGACCCCGGACGCACGGGGGGGGGATACCTTTTTTGGACAAAAATCGCCTGACAGTACAATTCTTAACGGATTTTGATGTTTTTTGATTAGAAATGACCGATGGTCTTCCAGATATAACAAATAACTTCGAATATTTCACTTCGACTAAAGAAAAATTTATTATTTAATAACAAACTTTAAACTGGTTTTTGTCAAACTTTTTAGTGATACCATTTATTTTAAGACATTCAAATTCATTAAAACAGATCATAAGTCAATGACATAACTAATTTTTAAAAATTTCTAGTGGATTAGAGTAAGAACAAAAATTGTTTTCAATGTTATAAACAAGTGAATGAACAAAAGTAATTTTTTCGTGATTCGCAATGACTATAGCTGTTTCAAATCCATAGCTTTTGTATAAGATGTGGCAGATATTAATTTACGATTACAATATGTCAAGAACAGCTACTATTTAGCAATTATTTAAACATTTTTTGTAAACAAATGCACATTTCGACCATTTTTTCCGGAATAAGTTTAATTTTTTTGCGGAATGAACTAGAAATGTCTTGCTAAAGACTCCTTTCTGTCATATTTTTCATAGCATTGAAAATTGTTAATTACATAATTAGGAATTATAAACAAATGCACATTTTGATTAGCTTTTGATGAATAGGGTTCATTTTTTCACTCTTGCAATCATAGACGGCGTCGCGTACTTCCTTACATAATGGATATTTCCGTCAATTTTCAATGAATCGATCTAAAAATTTCCAGAAATCTTCCTTTAATGGTGAGGAACAAATGTCTCACTGGAAGTTTTTTCAACTCTGAAGTTTCCTCGATACTTTTCTTCGCCGAAACTAAAAAAACGTGCTTATCGATC
>JAUMHM010000016.1:40385891-40408539 GCA_032362435.1 Melikaiella ostensackeni | reverse complement strand
TACCACTCTTTAGTTTCTTAATCACGGATATAATGTCGTCGATATTGATTCTTCTTCCGCTACCTACAACGGGATTGACTCACGTATTCTCTTCAATGGGAAGGTTGTTATGATCCAAAGCTTGGCCTCCATTTTATATTCTCTTCTTTTCCATTGAAAATAAATTTTTTTAATTAAAAATTTATCTATTTCATTTTTGGTTCAAAATTAATCTGTTTTGGTTGAGGATTCAACAATCTTCTTTAAAATTTAACTACTTGGTTCAAGGTTGAACTATTTTGTGAGAAATTCATTTTTTTGATTGTAGATTCATCACTTTAGGTGGATATTCATCTCTTTGATTGAAATTGAATTATTCTGAGGAAAATTTGCTTTTTTGTTAAAAAATCATTTTCTTTTTTGAAAATTCAACTGTTTTGTTGAAAATTCAACTAGCTGGTTAAAAGTTGAACTACTATATTAAAAATTGACTTTTTTGGTTGTAAATTCAACATTTAAGTTAAAAAATCAGCTCTTTGGTTGAAAATTCAACTATCGTTGGTTGAGAATCCATCTTTTGTGGTTAAATATATTATTATTTGTTTGAAAATTTGATTATTTTGTTGGAATTCATCAATTTTCATATAAAATCCTTCTATTCGGTTTAAAATTTAATTCTTTCTCTTATATTCATTTTTTTGGGTTGAAAATTTATCTATTTTGGTAGAAAATTCAATTATTCGGTTAAAAATGAACTTTTTTGTTGAATATTCATATTTGCGGGTGCATGTTTCGTTGAGAATTCATCTTCTTCCGTTGAAAATTAACTTTTTCAATTCCAAATTTAGCTGCTTCATTTTTGGTTGAAAATTTATCTTTTTTAGTTGAAAATTCATGTATTTTGTTGAAAATTCGTCTTTAACTGGTAAAAAATTAATCTTTTTGGTTGAACTTCATCTCTTTGGATTGAAATTGAACTATTTTGTTTTAGTTTTTTTATTGAGTTTCACTAGTTTTAATTTATAACCTTTTTTGGTTGAAAGTTTAACTACATTATTAAAAATTGATTTTCTTGGTTGATGATTCATCATTTTAGTTGAAAATTCGCCTGTTTCGTTGAAAATTCAAGTTTTTTGTAAGAAATTTTTCTCTTAGTCAAACATTATTTCTTTCAACTGAAAATTTAACAATTCCATTTTTTGTTTCAAATTTATATGGGTAAGTTGAACATTCCACTAACTGGTTGAAAATTTTTCTTTTTTGGTTTAAAATTAATTTTTTTGGTTGAAGATTCATTTTTTTTTAATTAAACATTAATTTGTTCACTAAAAATTAAACTACTCCATTTTTGGTTGAAAATTGATCTTTTTTGGTTGAAAATTTAATTTGCTGATTTGAAAATTTCTCTTTTTTAGATGAAAATTCAACTACCTGGTTGAAAATCCATCTTTTTTAGTTTAAAATTTAACGATTTGGTTGAAAGTTGAACTTCTTTGTTGAAAATTCATTTTTAAGTTGATGAATAATCATTTTAGTTGAAAATTTATCTCTTGGGTTGAAAATTTGACAGATATGAATGACGTTGCGTAAAAAATAAATGTACCCATTACTGATCAAAAGCTACATCAATATTTCTTCAGATACTGAAAGGACTGTCTTTCACTTTGTCCGAATCCCATACCATTTCACCATCAGCATTCTTGATTCCGATTACCTCAGTGCCAGTACTTCCTTTCCTAATCTTCTTAACCCATTTCCAAAATAATTTCTTATTTCCTTCAAGATTATCTTCCATTTTTTATCTTCTTCCACTTTGATTTTATCTGTGCTTTTTTGACTAGCATCCTGGCTTTTCTGTTTTTATCCCTATAATGATTTTCTAATAAAATACATGCTATTCATTCTTGAACAGTATATTCTAGATTTTCAACATTGTGCAGTCCCATGAGGAGAATATTAAAGATGCATTGTCAGGATTTGCGATTTTACGGAACACAAATGCGTATGAGGGAGACTATGGTTTAATAATCAAGAAACGTAGAATGCAACGGTCAAGAGAGTGATTTAGTCGTTTGGGTCGAGCTCCGCATACCGAAGGACTCTGGCCGAGTCTGCAAGCGGATCGGGGATCCCGCGTTTCAAGGCCGTCATGCTCGTAAAGTCGATTTTTGCTTCTCCCTAGCTTTCAATGTCTATAAGCCTCCAGGGTGAAAGTACAGGAATTTTTAATAAAATAAGGAACAACCGTTACCCTTCGGGTAGAAAGGGACTGCGTATCATCAATTATCTTTTTCTGGTACTAGACTTTTCTGAAGATATGCCAATTTGAAAATTATACTTTAGATTTTAAACATTTCGGATTTAGAATTGTGGAAGAATTTCACATTTTAAGGAGATCCATACTTGATGCACAAAAAACAAACAGTTATCTTATCGATCTTTTTTTAATTTATAAAACCTACTACCAGGGCTGTCACAGCCTCTTTTACTTAAAAAGTAAAACATGTGACATATTTAGACCGAAATAGTGACCATGTGACTAGTTTCTAACCCAAAAAGTGACTGAAATTGAATGTGCATTATTAATATGACTAATGTTCTTTTGAATTCAAAAGAATGTGAAAGAATTCGATAAAATTTAAGAGAATTACAAGTGAATTTTAACGAATTTAGGATAAGTTCATAAGAATTCAGAGTGATTTCGTAACAATTTAAATTAAATTCAAAGTAGAATTCAAGAGATTCAAGAGACTTCGATGGTATTCTTAAGAATTTGAGTGAATCAATCAAAATTTAAAAAATCAAACAATTTCCATTGAATTGAGTAAAATGGGAGTGAACGAAATTCAGGGTAAATTTAACAGAACTTGAGTGAATCGAAAAAACAACAAAAATAAAAAAAAAAGAACTTAAATAACAAATAATAACAAATAAATTGAATGAAAATTGAGTGAATTTAGAGGAATTCAAAGGAAATGAGAAGGATTCGATGAAATTCATAAAAATTCAAAGTAAATTTTAAAAAAAATTCAAAAATATGTCTAAAATTCATTGAGTTCATTAAATTTGTAGTGACTTTAGGAAAATTCAAGGGAATTCAAAAGAATTTGATAAAATTCTTAAGAATTCAAGGTGAGTTTAAAAGACTTCACGGTGAATTGGAAAAAAAAACAACAAATAAAAAAATCCATTGAATTGAGTAGATTCGAGCGAATTTAGAAAAATTCAAGTAAATTCAAAAAAACTCAGGGACAATTCAAAAAAAATTCAAAAGAACTGAAAGAATTCAGGACAAATTAATAAGAATTCAGGGTGAATTCCAAATGAATCCAAATAAATTGAAAAAAATCAAGATATGCAAAATATTCTATTTATTTTAGTAAGATTAGAGTGAATTTAGAAGAATTCAAGTGAATTCGACGAAATTCATATGAATCCAAGGTTAATATAAAATAATTCAGAGCGAATTTAAAATAATTCAAGTGAATTATACAATTTTTCAAAAATCTAACAAAATTCCATCGAATTTGAATAAATGGGAGCGAATAGAATTGAAAAATCTGGAGGAATTTGAGAAAAATTAGAAGAATTCGATGAAATTGGTGAAATTGCAAGGTAAAGTTTTAAGAGATTCAAGTGAACTGAAGACAAATTTTAAAAATATTTAAAAAATTTATGAAATTCATTAAATTTGTTATAATTCATATATTAATTTTATTATTATTATATTGATTATATTATTGATTATAATTATCATATTCCTTAATTATTAATATATTAATTTTGATTTAATTATTATAATTTTCGATTAAATTTGGAGTAAATTTAGAAGAGTTTAAGGGAATTCAAAAGAGTTTGATGAAATGCCTGAGAATTCAAGGTGAGTTTAAAAAAACTTCACGGTAAATCCAAAAAAACTTGAAAAAAAAAATCCATTTATTTCAGTAGAATCGAGCGAATTTAGAACAACAGACATAGGCGCGGTTGAAAACTGTTCCCCTGTAAAAGGGCAATTCCTATCCTCTTATTTTTTTGGCGCCAAAACCGGATGGTCCAAAACGTTTTATATTAGACCTTAAAAAATTAAACAAGTGGATAAAGAATTTACATTTTAAAATTGAGGATTTGAGGACAGCGTTAAAGTTAATATCTCCAGGAACTTATATGTGTAATATTGATCTAAAGGATGCCTATTCAACCGTGCCTGTTTGCAAAAATAGTAGAAAGTTTCTGCGTTTTGAATTTAAAGGTCAATTTTTCGACTTCACCTGCCTACCCTTTGGTTTGACTACTGCCCCCTATGTATTGACAAAGTTAATGAGACCAGTAGTTTCCAAAGTCAGGGAACAAGGTCTTTTTCGGTTATACATCTGGATGATATCCTCTCCATTGACGATGATTTGCAGTCTTGTCTGCATAATTTCAAAACATCGATTGAAATGGTTGAATCCCTGGGGTTCATAGTTACTCTTGAAAAGAGTGTTTGTACTCCAAAAACAAGATGTAAATTTCTGGGCTTTGTTATTAATTCAGTGGACATGTCAGTAAAATTAACTACTGAAAAGAGAGAAAGATTTGTTGAGTTAGTAGATGAGATATTAAGCAAGAACACTTGTATCATCCGAGAATTTGCAAAACTCATAGGTTCCTCAATTGCAGCATGTATGTGTGTACAGTACGGTCGTCTGTATTGTAAATTATTAGAAAGAGAGCAATACATTGCCTTCATATTAAGCTCGGATGATTTTTATAAAAGAATGACTCTACCGTCTTATTTCGACCAGGATCTAGAATGGAGGAAATCTAATCTTTCATCCGCTGTCAAACCAATTAGACAATTTGAATTTAAAAGAGAATTTTTTCCCGATGCGTCGCTCACAGGTTGGGAAGCTTCATGTGAAAGTGTTAGTACCCACGGATTCTTGAAAGAATCGGAAAAATCGTTGCATATAAAATATTTGGAATTAGTAGCGGCCTTTTTGGCATTACAATGTTTCGCGGCAGATTTTTATGAATGTGAGATCTTATTAAGAGTTGACAATACCACTGCTGCGACATATAAATAAGATGGGAGGTATAAGATACCCAGAACTTGATAGATTAACAAGACAATTGTGGCAGTGGTGTGAAAAAAGAAAACTTTGGGTCTTTGCATCTTATATAGCTTCAGAAGACAACGTAAATGTGGATTTAGAATTACGTAGAGCTCATGACGACACAGAGTGGGAATTAACTGACTTTGCGTTCAAAAAAATAGTGAGAAGGTGGGAAATGCCTCAAATAGATCTGTTCGCGACTAGAAAAAATGCAAAATCAACAAATTTCTGTTCATGGAAGATAGGTCGAGAAGCTACGGCGGTGGACGCGTTCAGTATTCCATGGAATTTCTGGGTCTACTGCGCAAATCGCCCCCTTCTCTCTAAAATTAAGATGTCTAAAGAAAATTAAACAGGATCGAGCCACGGGTGTTTTGGTCGTATCAATATGGACAGCACAGCCGTGGCTTTCGGTTTTCAAATCAATGTTAATTGAAAGAGCATTATTTTTTAACCATCTTCAACCTTATGTTTGTCTCCTTGTAGGTTCCGACACTACCCGTTATCAGATAAGCTTACACTGATGGCCGGGAAGCTGTCAGGCTTCTATACAGAAGGCAGATTAGCAAATCTGCGATAGATATTTTAATTCAGTTCCTTGCTAGTTCTACGTTAAAACAGTAACAGTATTCAACAGCATATTAAAAATTGGTGATTTTTTTTAAAAGAAAAGGTGTATGATCCGTTTGATGCAAGTATAGTCCAGTTCTAAGAATATTTCAGCAACAGATTCAATGAAGGAGCCTCGTATGGTTCACTAAATTCAGCTCGCTCAGCAATTTCTTTCTTTTTTTCTGTGAATATTTCAAATAACGAGGTTTTGAGTCGTTATTTAAAAGGAACTTTGAAATTAAGACCTAATATACCTAAATATGATAAAACTTGGGATATTAAAGGGGTTTTGAAAGAAGTGGTCAAATTAGAATCCCTATCATCCCTAAATATGCAAAAATTAACGGAGAAACTTGCAATTCTCTTATCAATTGCAACTGGCCATAGGCTTCAAACCCTTTCACTAATTGATATTGATAATATACAAATCTCATCTTTCGGTGTTGATATACGAATCTCGCAACTTATTAAAACTTGCAGACCAGGCTCTGCTCAACCACAATTTTGTTTACCCTTCTTCGCAGAAAGACCCGAGGTTTGCGTAAACAGTGTTCTTATACACTACTTGAAAATTACGAAAGAAATTGGAGGAGACATTAAAAGATTGTTCCTTACAATAAAAAAGCCGCACAGAGCAGCTTCTTCGCAGGAAATTAGTAGATGGCTAAGAGCTTTTATGAAATTGTGTGGTATCGGAAAGGAATTCACTGACACGCGGTGACATCCGCTGCTCTCAAAAGGGGCTTAGATGTTAGTATTTTCGAAAGCACGGCGGGCTGATCGCAAACTACAACGACTTTTACTAAATTTTGCAATCGACCGATAATAGCCAATGAGGGAAGCTTTGCCAAGACAGTCTCGTTCGAGGTGATTACAGACCCACCCTATAAATATGCAATTACAATCGTAAATATTCAGAAAAAAACTATCCCACCATATTTCTTGTTCTGAAAATGTTTATTTATTAAGATTATTAACCTTGAAACAATATTAAGTACGGTAAGAGCAGGTTAGGCAACCTTAGGAAAATTTTATTTTCCTCCTAGACTCTCCAAAGTGTGGCACCATTTGGTGTGAAATAGCAGAACTACATTTGTAATCTCGAGAACGAGGCTTTACATATAATTTCGATAGAACTTCACTTCAGGTAAGTTCGTTTAATCGATCAATAGACAATATAAATATATAATAACAATAATAAATAGTCAACTAACGGCTGTTCAGACGGTCTAATCTGGGGCTAGCCAAAAAAAAAACGTTTCACTTTAGCCTTTTGGGAGAAATTTTGAAATAATTTGTTTTGGCCAAGATATTTGACAATTATATTTCTCTTCTGGTTATCTCCATACTGGTGATATAAATTCTGAGTTTATATGAGTCCAGTAAATATGAAAGTTGAAATTTGAAGCTTGATGATTCAACCTTCTGAAGAAAGTATTACTACTTTCAGTGTCCAATTATCTTCTTATGCATAAACTTGAGAAATTTTGAACCTAATGATTCAACTATGCAATAAAATGTAGGAGAGATGATCAATCATTAATTTTTGTGATATAAGATGGACAGGCATAAAGAAGATTCTGCAAAAAATATCTTGAATACTTTGTATGAAGGTATTGAAATTTAGCGATCGTGTACGTTATATTAATATGTAAGTGTTACACAACATTGATGTTAAGTAATTGTTCAGTGTAGAGGTCAATGACTCTTTTATCGCCAATAAAATATGTGGTTACGTTACAACTTCGCAAGAATCAATTGAGACTGAAGCCCAAAGAAACAATTATGTCCAAAATGTCTCTGACGAAAATGACAGCTTTATCGCACTTTTAAATTAACGACGACATAAAGTACCGATTTCCATCTATTTGTCACTCCCGTTATTCACGTCAAAGACAAATAAAAATATTTCGAATTTCCGAAATCACAACGAAGGAGTATATGATAAAATTGATACAAAAAACGACATTGTTTCAAAATGGACGAATAATCGAATATTCAACGGAAATAGAGACTTTCTAAATTCACATAGATAAACATGTTTATTAGCAGCACGAATCTTATTAGAATTTCTTCTCAAGGAGTCAATAGCTTACTTCAGGTATGAAGCAGTCTAACGACTCGCGGTGCTCTCTAAAGTTCAATAATCTGTTATTTTTCAGTAGTAAATTATCCCCGAGGCAGATACTTATCATAAAGATAGCGTTGCTAAGGTGATGTAACAAGCCTGAACATCAACGGATATATGGGAATATGTGCAGTTGCAACATCGTCGAAATGCGCTTAATTATGCGAAATCAATTTTTTTTTTAATTATCGAGGACAACTGGTGTTGCTTCCACCTTGTATAAAGTTTCCGTGAGTAAGTCTTCTTAACGGCGTGAATTTCACAGCCGTCCAATAAAATCAACCGAAGGCTTTTGCCAACGTCTGGCAAGGAGCCAAATGCAGAGACCCGGACTGTGCAAAAAGATCCATCGAATTTTGAGTACACTGAAAAAAAAATTTCGAATTAAAGAAAACTTATTTGATTAAAAAAAATGTTTGTACTGTATACGTCCAATCACGTATTTCCTCAATCAAACCAAAGATATGGAATTATTGGAGCAAATTAATTATTATTTTTGTCGGTGGAATATTAATTAAGCGGAAGGACGTTGTTATTGGTTGTAAGAAATAAGAGATTTGTGTTTAAAACCTAGGTAGTTGATAAAATTCAACGCGATTTTAAATTAAGGAAATATTTTCTTAAACAAATTAATGTCCATCGACTGAAGAAAAGCATATTTTTAATTGGAAGATATGATTCATTGCTTTAAAAAGCTCACCCTAAATTTTAGTTAATATTTCCTTGAAAAAATAAATAGGTTTTTAATAGGATCAAATATTTATTTAGTCCTAGAATGTAATATATTGTTCAGATTAAGCATGCAACAAAGTTGACAAAATATTAATTGATTTAAGGAACCCAATGCTTAACTCAAAGAAAGGAGAGGTTTATTTAAAGAACAATGTAATTTATAGATATAAGTGTAGCTTAGGATCAAACAAATATTTCACTGGACCGGAAAAATACCACTATTGTTTAAAAAATTTGAATAGTTGAAATACAAAAATGTAAATCTACGATTTGTTCAAAACTACTGTTTAATGGAATAATAATTATAATATTACTGTAATTAGGCATTTCATGTCCCAATATGGCGATACAAGATGGCCATACGCTTTTGCATAAACATTGGCACCAAATTGCATGGGAATAAAAATTATTTTTTAAATATCTTCCTAAACACTAAATTCTCACCATAAGTTTATTTGGAAATAAGTTTTTGTTTTTCAAGGACCATTTCACGAAATAATAAATTCGTTCATTGTTTGTTTTATCGAGTTTATTATTTCATAAAATGGTCCTTGAAAAAAAATAATAATTTCCAAATATATTTATGGTGAGAAATTATTGTCTACGAAGATATTAAATAATAAAATTCTCCCATGTATTTGGTGCCAATCTTTATGCACCAGTATTCGGCTCCATGTTGGTTTGACGTCACGACGTATAATTTCTAATAATAACTTTTTTTCATGAAGTAAACAAAAATATCCAAAATATTGTAAGCACAGTCAGTGTTAACGCTGAAGAAACATAGTAGTATCAAATGACAATCAGTAAGATAGATCATCACATCTACTTTTCATTATAACTATGGTGAAAATTTTCAACTAACTTATTTCCTTGGGAATTAATTTATATTGTGAGATAATATGCTCTGTCCACTTACCGGCATTTGCCCTGGACTATTGACTACTGAAAAAATTATTTATTCAAAATGCTTAATTTCTCTTTCGTAAACTAAATAAACGTGTCTTCCAACGGATTTCATGAACCTTTCATTCAAAAAAAATTGTGTTTGTACTGAAATAAATATATTTCAATAGAGCGTTTCCTTCATCCGAACAAATATTTGTTCGAATTAATTAATTGCGAATTCTTTAATCAAAATATGATTTTTTCCAATAAAATTGATCCATATTTAGTTAAAAAAAAAAAACATTTCATCAATTTACATAATTATTTATTCGCAATTACAGTGTCAACACTTAGCATCTGATAAATATTTTTTTCAATTCCATGAATAATCATTTATATAGAAAAAATATTTCTTTTACTCACAGAAACTAAATCACTTGATCCACATGTGGATAAATTACTTAATTTAAATAAGTATTTACAACATAAAACAATCGATTCATTGAAATGAGTAAATATTTCTTAGGGTGTTGAAAAGAGATTCAAAGATACCTGCTTCTTGGCTTCCAAGAAATCAATTCTTTCACTTAATAATTTTCACATTAATTGCAAAGAAACACTTCTTTCTATTAAAGAAATATCACCAAAGAAATGATTTCTTCGAATTGAGGCATGACTCTTTTTCCTCTGAACAATATTTACTCAACTAAAGTGAAGAAATCCTTGGTACAAAGAAAAAAAGCCAAAGAAACAAATTTTTTGGGTCAAGTAAATTTTTTTTTCGGTGTACAAACTTTTTAAAGAGAGCAGTTTCTCCTTTCCAATGAGATGAGCATGCGGATCTCCATTTGACCCCCTTTGGATTCACGAAAATTTTAATTTAGGAAGCGTCCATGAATTACGTAAGACTTATTTTTTTTGAGGGGATGAGGTGTCCAGGAAACCTTATGAATCCTTACTCAGGGGGGAGGGTCCAAATCATTTCTTACGTATGTTTCCTTTTTCTAATTATGTTTTCAAAATATACTAATTGAAACCTATTTTAGCTGTTGAAATTACTTTTTATACTAATTTAGATTTTTTAAATTATGTGAAAATTTCTTTTAATTCTTTGAATTCCATGGATATCGTACATTATAATCTCTCGAAATCCCTTTTAAACGATGGAGCTTTCTGAAAAACCCCTGAAATCTTTTAAAAACTGTGAAAATCACCTAATATAGTTTGAAATTCCGTAAAATCTTTTGAAATCTTTAAAATCCCATAAAAATTCCTTATAAACCTTTGAAATCCACGGAAATCCCTTCAAATCTCTAAAAGGCATCTAAAATCCTTCAAACACCGGAAAACAGTTCGAAATATTAGATCTCTTGAAATCCCTAAAAAATTCTTATTTTAAAGTACATTAAAATCTTTCAAAAGCCATTAAAATTCCTCGAAATCCCTTAAATTCCTTTATTATGTATGGAAATACTTTGAAATCCAATGACATCTCTTAAAATCTTATAAAACCCCTTGAAATCCCTTCTGATTCTTGAAATCTATTACAAATTCCTTGAAATATTTTAAAATATGTACCCTCAACAATTTAAAATTCTTTCAAATGCTTGGAAATCCCTTGGAATCTTCTAAAATACCTTAAAATATTATGAATCTTTTTATATCTCTTCAAATCACCTGAAATTTTTCAAGTCTATTGAAATTTCCTTGGAATCTTTTAGAATTTGTGTCCAAATTTATTTGAAATTCTTGAAAATTTTTGTAAATCCCTTGGAAATTTTAAAAATGTCCTAAAATCATATAGGTCCTATAAAATCCTTCCAACTCCTTCGAAATTCTTTAGAACTATATGAAATTTTTTTAAATGCCTAAAAATGATTAAAATCCTTGGAAATTCCTTGAAATATTCAAATTCCTTAGTGTCTTCTAAAATACCCTGAAAAATCATTTCAAGTCTTTTGAAATCCCTTGATATTCTCAAAGCTCTTGAAAATTTCTTGGAATCTTTTGAAGGCCCTAAAATCTTTAAAATGCATAAAAATCCCTTCCAGTTCTTGAAATCTATCGGAAATTCCTTGAAATCTTTTTAAATGTCTTACAAGCTCTAAAATCCCTTGAAATCTTGGAAATCCCTTGGAATCTTTCAAGATACCCCGAGATATTTAAAATCCTTTGAAATCTTTCGAATTCCCTTGAAATTTTGTAAAACCCTTCAAAATTTCTTGAATCTATTTAAAATGTCATAAAATCTTACAAATTCCTTAAAAGTCCTTCCAATTCTTGAAATCTATTGAAAATTCCTTGGAATCTTCTAAAAAGTCTTGAAATATTTAAAACTGAATTCTATGGATATTGTACATTATAATCTCTTGAAATTCTTTAAGGACTGTGGAACTCCCTTAAAATTCTTTGATATTCTGTGAAATCTTTCGAAATCTTCAAAATCCCATAAAAATCACTTATAATTCTTTAAAATCCATGGAAATTCCTTAAAATTTCTAAAGGTCGGCTACAATCCTTGAAATTCCATGAAATATTTCGAAATATTACGAGATCCCTTAAAATCTTTGAAATCTTTTGAAATTTTGTAACGCTGTTGAAAATTTCTGGGATCTATTTAAAATGTCATAAAATCTTTGAAATTCCTAGATATCCCTTCCAATTCTTGAAATCCATTGAAAATTCCTTGGAATCTTTAAAAATATTTTTAAATGTTTAAAACTGAATTCTATGGATATCGTACATTATAGTCTCTTGAAATCCTTTAAGAACTGTGGAAATCCCTTAACATTCTCTGACATACCATGAAATCTTTCGAAATTTTCAAAATCCCATAAAAATCACTTATAATCCTTTAAAATCCGTAGAAATTCCTTAAAATCTCTAAAAGTCGGCTGAAATCCTTGCAATTCTGTAAAATATTTTGATATATTACAAGATCCCTTGAAATCTTTGAAATCTTCTCAAAGTTCATTGAAATCCCTTGAAATCTTTTGAAACCCTGTGAAATCATCGAACCCCCTTTAAATCTCTAAAATCCGTTATTATCCTTTAAAATCGTTTGAAATCTGTAAAATCTCTCGTAATCCTTTGGAATCGCTTTAATTACCCTCAAATTTTTGTAATCCATTGAAATCTTTTGAAATTCTTTGAATTATCAGAAAATCCCTAAAAAGCTTTGGAAATCTTTATAAATTCTGTGAGAATGATATAATTTTTTGAAATACTTTCTGGTCTGTGGAAAATCTTTTAAATCTTCTGAAATCTCGTTTACAGTGAAAATAATTGATATACTGCTAATTATTGAGTACATAATATAAAATTTTACGTAAGAGCGGGGGAGGGGGGGATTTCATAAATTTAAGTTTTGATTTTACAGGAATTTTACGAATCCTCACGTAATTAATGAACGTTCCCTTATTCCATACCAATTCCATTATAAATTATGCAGAATTTTAAGATAAGTCTAGGTCATGGAGTCAGAAAGATTTTTTAATCGGACATATCTTTCGAGATTGCAAATAAGGGGACGCGTATTTCACAGTTTGACCACAATTTTATTGTTTTATTTTCCATAATCATTTGTATTAGGGACTTTCTTTCTTTACTTGACGTGAAAATTCTTGATCTTCCAATCAATCGCAAGTAAATTCACAAATTTTGAAAATTAACGAAATAGCGGTTGTTTTTCTAAAATTTTTGAAAGTGGATTTTCTCAAAAACCCCACTTAAATTTTTTTTTAGAAATGAATTGTAATATGTACTTCATATCTCCTAAGTTTCATCCTTGGTAAACCACTGCTTCACATTAAAAAAAATTTTCTTGAAGAATCAAATTTTCGCATTTTTCTCAAAAACAACGAAAGATCCAAAAAAAATGTTTGAATAAAAGTTTCCACGCCTAGAAAAGTTCTACAAAGAAAAACATATTGCTCTTTGTGACATCTTGCATCGTTTACTAGAAAAAAATTATATTAAAAAAAAATTCTCGGCCTCAAAATTGGTTTAGCTCGCATAAAACTGATGGGATGCCTTCGTTATGTTAGCAGGAAATTTTTTTAAATACTGGAAAAAATAGAAAAAGTGGGGTCTCTCTGAAAATCTTTTTTTCTTATTTTTTGAATTCGATTCAAAAAATGAAGAATATTTTCTGGGAAGAAAAAGAATATTTTCTGGAAATTTTTTCATTTTTTCCCATTTTTTTTTACAGTTTCTACTTATATAAGGAAGGCATCCTATGAGTTTTATGGGGGCTTAACTATTTTTCAGGCCGGAAAGAAAATTTTTTTTTAAAATAATTTTTTATTTTTTCTCTGATGCGATGCATGATTTAACAAAGGAGAAATAGGCATTTTTTGTAGAACTTTTCTAGAAGTGCAAACTTTTATTTGAACATTTTCTTTTATCTTTCGTTGTACCCGAGAAAAATTCGATTTTTCAATGTAAAGCAGTGATTTACCAAGAATGAAACGAAAAGAAATATGAACGAAATATGCAGTACATATTATCATCTATCTCTTTAAAAAAATTAAAATTTTCAAATGTTGTGTTTTTGAGAAAATCCGCTAAAAAGAATTTTATAAAAACTGCCGCAATTTAATTTTTCTAGGATCAATCAAAAGAACAGAGGTTTTCACGTCGAAACAAATAATATAATTCAGAATATTTATGCTCGATCGGAAAATACTACATTTTGAACAAAAAAAATTATGTCAGTTTTTTATATTTCTCAGGTAATCTTCAAATGATTGTAATAATTGAAAAAATATTTTTCGGGCAATCGGTGCAATACGTGTCCCTTTATTTTCACTACAGAATGATATATTCAAATACCACATCACTTGGACATCTCTCTGCATAATTTAAAATGGAAATGGTTCCAAGTTTCACTTTTAAATAAAGAGTTGTATCAGAACAGTTTTCATAACATTTTCCTGAGTTTAAATGTTTCAAATTAAAGTCAAAAGCTTGAATAAAAAGCAAATCAGTTAATTTAAGAAAATTTTCTCCTGTAGCTTAACAAATTTTTCGAGCTTTAGATTTAGCGTAATTGATACTTCTTGTCGTAAATATTTTGAAATATTTATTTAAGCCTTTTAGAATAAATACCGCGGAATTTAAAATGAAGATTCAGAAACTGTAGGTATATTTTCCTCAAGTCACTTTTCCCGACATATTAATATTTTACAATAAATAAATCTTTTATGCACTGAAAATAGTGAAAGTTGCACATCTCCTTATTGGAAGTATTATATAGTATGTTAATCGAATTGACTCTCTCACCTCGGCGTTTAATAAATAGGAGTAAAATGTCCATGAAGTTTAAATAGATTTTAGGAATTTCCTTGAAAAGAGAAATAATTTAGTTAAATGCAGAATTTAAGAATTGTTTCTGATTTATTTTGGGACAAAACTTAAAAGTTAATATAAACAACTGGTATTTTTCTAACTACTCTTTTAAAATATTTCAAATCTACTCCCGGTGCTGCATTTTTAAATTGGTTTTTTGGAAGAAGTTGGTTTTTGAAAAATTTTGATATACTCATTTATCTTGTAGTTTATGAAATTAGAAGAAATTTCTCAAAAATACTTGGACCAATTATGACTAGTTTTTTTTTTGTATGGAGTCCTTTGACTGTGGATCAGTAATAATGACTAGTTGACAGTAAAATTTTTAATAATTTACTTAATAATCTAATTTTCGACTGCTTCATTTGGTAGCCAATTTAATGAGTCAAATTTGACTATGAATAAGTCATTTTTACTGATTTACAGTCAGATCTATACTGAACGACTTAGTATACATGACCTGGCATTATTTAAATCAGTCAAATCTTAATAATTAGTATTGCAGGGAAAATTTTTCTTACATCAAATGAATTTCAAAAAAAATTCTATCCAAATATGAATTTCACAGGGATTACATCACAAAAGGAGCTCAAAAAGGGGGAAATGTGGTAATTTTTTCACAAAAAAGCGGGTTAATAGGAGAAATAGTGAACACTCATTTTCACATGTAGAAAAGGAGAAACGATCTTTTCATAAGAAATTTTATATTTTAAAATAATTTTAAACGATTTTTTAATGTTTTCTGTCATTAAAAAATTCATTTTTAAAAGTTGAATATATGTACTTAGGTCGATGGAAATTCATCAGGGCGATATAAAATAGACCAAAAAAATTTTTAATTAAACAATTTTTATATATTTAAAATCGTTCTGAAAATCAAGAATATTTCTCTTTTAAAAATTCCATCATTAATAATTAAATCGTGATACTGATATCTATAATTAAATATTTCTTTCCATGATAATATTCATTGCGTCATTCCGTAATTTATTACAGTAATTGCTTTAAATGTAAATTTCAAACTACACTCTTCAACAATCTTAAACTCAAATTGAAAATAGTCAAAGTTTGAGCGCCTAAAATATATTACATTTAAAAAATATTTGATTCGTATAAATTCAGCGAAAAAGTATTTCATCTCTAAAGTAAATCCTAAATAGTTTAGTTCAAAATCAGTGAAACAAACATTCCTGAATTTTTAATTTTTGAGATTTAAAAATAAAATTTGAAATTGCTTAACATTCTTATACAGATTTAAAACTCAAGTGGCTCAATTTTGTACGTTTGACTTTAAATTGTTCAAGATAGAACAATTAACTTTACAGTTGATCAACTTGAAATATTTCATTATTCATTTATTTAATTTTATACATTTTAACGAAAATTAGTTTACCGTCTAATTTTTTTTCCAATTCACTGTATATTTTTCAACTGTTCCAATTGTATATTGGATAACAACTTCTGTCCCTGGTTTTCACATTTTCAACACGTTTTAAAATGTTTTAGCTTCAAGTTTTAATTATGAAAATTAATTGATAATATTTTTAATTTAAATTTAAAAAAAAGATAAATTAATTATAATAAATAATTCTGTGAGTTGAAAAAATTTAACTTTCTCTACACGCGGAACAATCTTGTAGATGTAAAATGAACAATGGTTCTTATAGTTCTTACGTACATAAATTTAGCAATTTCAGAGAATTTTCTGCGTAATTCAAATATTGTATTTTCAAATATCGTTTATTTATAGAGAAAAACGGAAAAAGGGGAATTCGAAAAAAAGGGGAAGCGCATGCAAATAGGGGAAGGACTTTGCTCCCTAGAATTTGTTTAATTTTACTGAAAATTAATTAAAATTAACTGACTTTTCATCAAATTTAAGTAATTGGTAGTCAAAAACTGTCAGCAGGAAAATATACTGAATTTTAATGAAAATTATTTAACTCATTTTTTAGTGAAATAACCTCAGTTAAATTTTGCTGACTATTTAATTTAATAAATTTCACTAACAAGTGGTTAAATGATAAATTGATAACTAATTGAGGGTCTGGATTCTATAACCGCCTATTTTCTCTTGCTGAATGGCGTTGGCCCCTGGACCCTTTTCAAACAATTTTCGAATTTAAATTTTAAAAGTATATACTTATATATGAAATTTAATTCCGCATCTTTTTTCCTTGAAACAAAAAGTTGTATCTTTTGCCGTTTTCGAAGTACACTCGAAAAACCTGTTTTTTAGAAAACGAACTTTTTTCCTTTTTTTTTTGAGTTCAATTCGTAGTAATTCAGCCATTTCTTGGAATTCTTCGATCAAATTTACAGAAAATATCCTTTATAATGTTCTTAGATCAGTGACGAAATCAATATATGAACATTTTTGTTTAAACAAGAGTTATCAATTTTTAACTGAGGCGCACAGTTGTGCAAATCTGGAATTTACTTTTGAAAAAGGTCTGAAGGTTTCAATTTTTATCCAGTTTGGATGTAATAAATAATTAAAGTTAACAAATAGAACCTATTCATCCATTCTTCTCGTAAAAATATTAATTTCCATCTTACATCTACCGACATTGTTTCAAAGACTTACTAAACTCCAGAAAACGATTATTGCTTAACATTCAGCTTTGTTATAAAGAATTTAGTTTAACAAATACAAAATTCGTATCATTTTCTTGTGCAGGAATTTTTTTTTCTGTCTAATATATATCTAAGTCGCTTTACACACTTACTAAGCTCCAGAAAATTGTTAAGACTTAAAATTTAGCTTTGTTAATAATAATTTAAGGAAAAAATATAACATTTTCATTCATTTCTCAAGAAAAAATGATTCTGTATCTAATATCTATCGAAATAGCATCTGGAACTATTTTGGTAAGCTATTTTGATACACATAAGATGGGAAAGAATTTTTTTCCGAGAAAGAAGGATGAAAATTTTATATTTTTTAACTTCAGTTATTTATAATAAACCAAAATTTTAAGGTTTAACCATTTTCTGAAGTTTATTGTGTTTTAGAAACTACTTCTATAAATATTAGATGACAAATAATTTTTCCGCGAATAAAGGATGAAAATGGTCTATTTGTTAACTTTCATTATTTATAATAAATTTTAATCATGAATAATTTAAAATATTGATGTTATTTCATCGACCAAGGTAATTAATTAATTAATATCTTAATGTTCTTATATCGATTACTGGTCAAATTGATTTTTGGAGGGTAGATTTTTTCTCATTTCTCCAAAAATCAATTTGACCAGTAATCGATATAAGAACATCAAAATACTAATTAATTTATAATAAAGCTAAATATCAGTCGTAAACAATAATATGCAGTCTGGTTAGTCTAGTAAACTATTATGATACATATAAGATGAAAAAAAATGTTCCCCGAAAGAAGGATGAAAATTTCTATTTGTTAACTTAAATTATCTATAACGAACCTAAAGGTTAATTGTTAACAATTTTCTGTAGGCTAGTAAGTTTGAGAAGATATTTTGATACATATTGGACGTACGTTAAGAATTCAATAATGAATGCTCTTTAATTTCGGAAAAAAAATTCCAAATCGGTTGAAAAGTGAAAGCTGTAGACTTTTCTGAATAGTAAATTCTAGATTTGCACCACTGTGCACGCGGCCGAAATAAAACCTTCATCATGTCTTATGAATGATTTATTTTGAATAATTTTTTACATAGAAAACTTATTTATACCTTTCGGAACAACTTTTTCGCTGGAGGTTGTTCATTGCTCAAAATTTGCTGGACTTCCCATGAGCTTGAGAATATGAATGCATGATTTATTCAATGTCTCATGTAAAAATTTATAACCTTTGTTTAAACAAAAATTCTCATATATTATTTCCTCTACTAATCGTGAATCATCATAAAGAATATTTTTTGTGAATTTCATGAAAAGATTCCAAGAATTGGCTGAATTATGGCGAGTTGAAGTTAAAAAAGAGAAAAAGAAATTGGTTTGTAAAAACCGGGTTTTTCGGGTTTAACTTGAAAACTACAAGAGCTAAAACTTTCTTCTTCAAAGAAAAAAGATGCGCAATTGAATTTGGTATAAGAATATGTTCTTTTAAAATTTTAATTGGAAACTTGTTTGAAAAGTGTCCAGGGACCAACGCCGTTCAGCAAGACATAGGCGGTAATAGAATCCGGCACACCATTAAATCACTGACTGACTTTTTACTTTTCAATAAGTTATTTTTAACTAATTCAGATTTAGAGAGCTTTAATAAAAACTTCTACTGATTTACTACTAATCTGCAGTAAAACTGTTACTAATTCGCTTTAGTAAGGATTTTACACTGGAACCTGGATATACCGCCGTTCTTGGGTATGGCCTGCGATGGCCGTGATGCTCTTCCAAGAATTTCTATGACGTGAGCAGTCAGGCAGTTCGAACCATTTCCAGTAGGAATACATAATATTAATTAATTGTATTTTTTACAAATGTAGATTCCTTTTATCATAGAGGATGGACCTTTTTTAATAAAGGAGACTAATTATTGAAAAAAAATTTCCGCGTGTATTTAAAAATAAATGCGAAATATGCACGCGAGTGTTCGAACTTCCCGCTTTGTGGCTACGGAACTGCTCAACTCCGCTGAGCTCACAGCGCCTCTCTTTCAGCCCCTTGGACTAATGATTAGTAGAAATGTTTAATACTTCTAACGACTACTACTTACAACTTTACTACTTTTACCATGTTTACTAATAACAACTAGTAAACGTCTCACCACTATATAATTATAATGACTTTTTACCAGTGATGGGAAGTAACTAGTTCCTTTTGACTAGTTACTATAACTAGTTACTTTTTCTGGTAGCGATAGTGGTAACGAAATTACTTTTGTGAGTAAGTAACGAATAGGTAACTAGTTACATTTTTTTTCTGTAATAGTAACTATAAAAATCGTTATTTTTGTTAGTTCCTTTCGAAATGTTGCTCACAAGTCTTTTTGCCACAATCAATCAATTTTGTTGCTTTTGCAATTATTTTTTCATTTTCACTATTCAAATCGTGGCGGCGGCGGATAGCCATAGAGATTTATAGCCCAATATAGGAAAACTGAAAACTTTCTCCCACCCGGGGATTCAAAATTTTCTAAAATCTATAAAAACACTTAGAAAAAAAAAATAATTTCACAGTTAAATGTTCACTTCTCTTTGATTGATAATTAATTTTTTTAACCGGAAAATTCAACTATTCCAGTTATTTTATTCATTATTTTAGTTGAAAATTGATCTTTTTTGGTTAAAAATTTTATTATTTGGTTGAAAATTTAATTATTTTATCCGAAATTGAACGACTTTAAAAGAAAATCATTTCATTCGGTTAGAAATTCAACTGTTTAGTTGAAAAACAGTTTTTTTGTTCAAAATAAACTGGTTTTTATTCAAATTTTTTGGTTGAAATATATGATATATTACAGTTTAAGTTGTGGATTCATCTTCTTTCGTTGAAAATTAATTTTTTCAATTAAAAATTCAACTATGAAATTTTTTGTTGAAAATTGATCTTTCTTGGTTGAAAATTCATATATTTTGTTTGAAATTCGTCTTTTCGGCATAAAAAATAAATCTTCTTCATTGAAAATTCATCTCTTTGGTTTCAAACTGCATTATTTTGTTGAAAACTGATCTTTTGTAGCTGAAAATTCATGTATTTTGTTAAAAATTCATCTCTTTGGTTTCAGATTAAACAATCTTGTTGAAAATTCGTCTTATTCGGTTGAAATTTCATCTATTACATTTCTCATTGAAAATTGATATTCTTGGATAAAAGTTTATTATTTGGTTGAAAATTAACTTTTTTGTTGAAAACTCGCCTTTTTGGCTTGAAATTTTAACAATCTGGTTGATTTTATTTCTCTCTTGACTGCAAATTCAACTATTTTGTTGAAAATTCTTTTTTTGTTTGAATATAACTGTTTTTGATTTAAAAATAAACTGTTTTTTGGTTGGAATATCAACTATAACATTTTTCGTTGAGGATTCATCTTTTTCCGTTAAAAATTAATTTTTTCAACTAAAATTTTAACCATCCCATTTACAGTTGAAAATTGATCTTTTTTAGTTGAAGATTCATGTATTTTGTTTAAAATTCGTCTTTTTTTGGTAAAAAATTATGTTCATGATTGAAAATTTATCTCTTTGGTTTCGAATTTAACTATTTTGTTGAAAATTCGTCTTTTTTGGCTGAAATTTGAAACATTACATTTTTCATTGAGAATTGAACTTTTGGATAGAAATTTCATTACATATTTGGTTGAAAACCAACTTTTTTTTTGAAAATTTGCCTTTTTGGCTTGAAACTTCCACAATATGGTTGATTTTTTTCTGTCTTGACTGCAAATTCAACTATTTTGTTAAAAAATTGTTTTTTGGTTGAGTGGAACTGTTTTTGATTTAAAATAAAAATATTTTTTGGTTAAAATATCAACTATTACATTTTTTGTTAGAAATTTTGAAAGTTGAACTACATACTTTGTTAAAAATTTTTTTTTTTTTGGTTGAAGATTCATCATTTTAGTTGAAAATTCATCCCTTTCGTTGGAAAATGAACTATTTTGCTAACATTTTTTGCAGTTAAACATTAAATCGTTAAATTAAAATTTAACCATTCCATTTTTGGTCTAAAATTTACAATGCTTAGTTGATTATTCAACTATTTGGTTAGATATTTCTCTTTTTTATTTGAAAATTCATGTATTATTTTGTTGAAGATATGTCTGTTTTGACTGAAAATTTGTCCTTTTTAGTTGAAAATTCATGTATTTTGTTGAAAATTCAACGTCTTCTTAAAAATTTTCTGTTGGTCTTAGAATATTGTAAATTTTCTAGAAGTGGAAGTCGTAACTAGGTAAATCTAGAGAAACACTTCCAGAAAGAAATAATTCATTTTCAACGCCAAAGGGATTTATAGCCCAAAATAGTAAAGCTGCAATTTTTCTTCACACTAAAATTCAAAATTTTCTAAAACATTCCTTGTTTTAGAAATATTATGTGGGTTAGGACTAACCTACGACTTTCATTGAAAAGTGTAACAACTATCACTCGAAAGTTATGAATGAAGTTTTGTAAAAATTAAATTTGGACATATATATTTCTAAAATACAAAAGTAACTAAAAAAGTAACGATAGTTACTTTTCTTGGGAAATTCAACTAAGAAGAAGTTACATTTTGAGTCGGTAACGATAACGATAACCAATTACTTTTTTCGTGATGTAACGGCAACGATAACTAGTTCTTTTCAAAAAGTAACTTACCCATCACTGCTTTCTACTAATTCAGGCCTAGAGCGTAAAAAATATAAAAGTACACAATAAAAGATCTAACATCTAATCTTTCTTAAAATACTTATGACAAGGCTCGTAATCTTCTAGTAGCTAAACAAACAATTCACCTACAGATTACTTTCCATGAAACGAAAAAGATAAAGAACCTCAACTTTCATTTCATTAAATAACTTCCCCCTCAGCATTTGCATGCAGATTACCACAGAATCGAAGCTTTCTACATCTTTTTTTTCGATTTTCTCTCTCAACTTTTATTTAGTACCCAGAAGAATTTCAGGCAGAACTCGATCAAACTAAGGATGGTCTTGCAGATGAAAAAAAAAAAGAGTAATTTTGGTTGCTTAACTGATGGAAGAAGAGACCTGTATGGTGAGATTGGTGAGTAATGTCCCAGCAGGACTGAAGATTTCTACCTAACTTTCGACTGCTCAGTTGCACATGTTATACGTACAACGGACAATCCTCTTCAACTGCCCGACGACCGTGCGGCCTTGCTCTCGCTCTCACTCTGTCTCTCTCATTCGCCCCCTCCACCCTTCAACCCTCAGCGC
>JAUMHM010000016.1:40373837-40385791 GCA_032362435.1 Melikaiella ostensackeni | reverse complement strand
AACCGTTCCCACCCCTAGTCCCACTACCTCCCACTACCACCACAAGTCAGCTGACCCAGCTGATCGTTCCGCCTCCCACACCCCACACACCCGGTGTGACGTAACATTTGCGTCAGCTGAATTACGTCACCGCTGTGCCGCAGTTCCGTTCATCGATCGCCCTACTGTAGTCGCACACCCTCCATATGGTTGGTCAGTTTCGTCGACTTCTTCATTAACCTCCTCAACAATGTACGCGTCGCCAATGAAAATAATAACCAGGACAGCCCCGCGATTACTGACTGTTTATAACGAACCGAAAAAGATGGCCGAATTCAGGTGGCGATTGAGAAAAATGGAGAAGAGAATTGGAATACTATAAATAGGGAATATGTGAATGAGAGATATAGAGCAAAGGCATATACCGAGGAGAGATTATATTTAATTTATATAGATCAATTTTTTGCGACTTGACGAATATTCAATAGAATGTTTATTTTTGAAGATTTAGTTTTTAACGATATCAGACCTTTGCATTGTCACCAAGTCGTGTGCTAATTGTAGAAGTGTTACTAGTCTTCTGTATTTTACATGAATTTCAATTGTAAAAATGAATGCCCTTGTTTTGAAAATAATTAATTTTTATATTTGTAGGGCGGCAGTGCAGATTTAGATAACCAACATTTTTATCGGAGATTGGTTTATTCCTTCAAAAATTCTTAAAAAAATATATATCATTTTTTGATACTTTCAAGTATTGATAGTTCTTGAAATTATTATCATTTAATGGAAAGAAAGTATGTTTTCTTTTTTTGAGATTTTTAGAAAAAAATGTCTGTCATACCGTGATTTTGCGATTTTCAATTTTGATTTCCTTGAAACAGAATAATTTTTTTGGATCAAGTACTTTCTATTCTCATTCAATATCCGCATATCTTCGGGACAAGTTTTTATTTTTAGAAAAGATTGAAAATGCGCTTTTTAATCGCTATCCAAAGCTGACTTTGAAAATGCATGAAATTTCAATCTCAATCTGTCATATTGTGATATTGCAATCTTCAATTTTTATTTTCTCGGAACAGAATTTTTTTTCGATCAAACATTTTTTATTCTCATTCAGAATCCCCATATTTTTTTAACTGGAAATTGAATTTTTTATCACAGCCTGCAGATGAGCCTGCTCAAACGTTAGGTTAGTGTCACTTTTAGTTGTCAACTTCCACATCCACCAGTTCAGCTCAGGAATGGACGTTTGTTTAAACTTAAAATGGTTAATTCAATTTTCCAGGATTTTTTTTCGCTCTTTTGAAAAATTCCCATTTTGTTGGCTCCCTTCAGTTATTGCAGAATTATATTGCAAATGGCGTAGGTAAGTTAACATGTGTTGGCCCACCAATTATTTAATTAATAACAAATAATTAACTACATTGCCATGGGTGGAAATATTAACAGTTTCATAAATCTAAAAAAACTAAATATATATTAAGTCTGCATGAAGTTTTACAATACTACAAGTGCAATAATCTAAACAATTAATGTTTTTCTAACTACCACTTAACAATTTTATCAATCTAAAAAACTAAATATGTACTAAGTCCGTATAAAGTTTCCCAAAACTACAAGTGCAATAATCTAAATAATTCATGTTTTTCTAACTACGACTTAACAATTTTTAACCGTTAATTTCTGGCCGTTTTACGTTAAAATTATGTCAATTTTATAATTTTGAGGTTTTTAATGATGAAGCTTAAATTTGAATATACTGGCCAGAAAACCAAAAACCTTGTACATGTTTTTATTATATTGCGAATATCTGTGTTTGACAGCTTTATTCAACTTTAGAATACAAATTCACAGTAAACCCCAGGAATTAATTCTATCTTCAAATTGAATAAAAACGCTGCAGCACATTTATCTGGCAAAAGATAAGAATTTATCTGACGAAAATATTTATGTCACATGCGTGACATTTGTCAAGTGACACTTCGATGTCAAACACCTCTCTATTGAAAAAATCCTGGGGGAAATACTTGTGTGATTTTCGGACAAGATAAACACGAGGAATTCCGCAAGGATTTTCAAATTTCTCTAGGAAATCCGTGAGTCAGGCAATTGATCCTCGCACAGTGAAAAGAAAATGATCATTTTTGTTGCAGAGCATTTTGCTTCAGCGATGATTTGACTATCACGATCATAATGATCTGTTCATTCAGATCATTTTGATGAACTTTCAGGGTTATGAGCCGGACTACAAAAAATGGCCGCCAGTTCTTGGCGCTGATATCATAACTTAAATATTTTGTTTAACCGCGCGCAAGTGACAACTATACTTAGCAGAAGATATATTTTGTCATCGATTTTTGTTATTTCCTAACTTTTCAAGTAAACTGCACGATCAGAAATCATGAAAAGCTTGCATATGAGCTAAAGTACTCCAAAAACGTCCGCCATCTTGGCTTGACTTGATACATGACCCCGAATCAGATCATTATGAGCCCAAAAATCGATCATTCATTATGACCGATCAAAATGCTCTTGATTTCGGTATCATTAGTATGCAGTATTTTTATCCAATTTGAAGATAGAATTTGTTCCTGAAGTTTACTGTGTTGTCTTCAGCACTAAATGATAAACAAGGGAGAGAGGAAAAAGAAATGATAAATACAAATCAAAAGCGTAATATACGCTCTTAAAAGGAAATTGAAAATCTATAACAATTGAAGGAAAATAGTAATCATGTCTGAAATTGTTAACATCGGATCGATATAAACGAATCTAAATTCTGCAGGTACATCATATATATGTATATGTTATATTATATGGTAAGGGTTTAAATAAAGTTCCGATGTGATCTTTTTCGAGGTTGAAGGTCACCGATTTTAATTAAGATGCCTATTCACCAATGGGTGTCTTCGACTTAACCGACCTTCCGTGTATCACGGAAAGTTTTCTGCTTCTCTATCGTCCCTGAGAAGTGCGGCACGAATCATTAGCTTTCTAACCTACTTTTCGACTTGAAGTAAAAGTTCTTCCTTTCCTTTTTTTGGAAGATAGGACGGAACATCGAAATTTACTGTGAAAAAAAATAAAGAAAACTATAGCGGAATTTAATCTAAAGGTTGTCCTCTACTACTAGTCCATATCGATCATCAGCTTCTTTATTCCGCACTTTGGCAATTTGATTTCGCATTTACTATTATCGACCAGGTTACTAGTTTCAATAATAAAAATAAAATCGGAAGGAGGAAGTGCTTAAATATTCTCACAAGTAGCCTGAGAATTATGAACATCTGTTCCAGTTTCTTTTATTAACTAAATCTGATATGTGAATATTTCGATATTTTAAATGATAAGAAATTGAATGAATGTCAGAATTTCATTGAGAAAACTAAAATTTCACTTGAGAATGTAATAAATGTCCAGGAAGAAAAATATTGATCATAAAATTCTGTTTTTTTTTTATTGCTCGAAAACGTGTTTCTTCTTCGGAAGATTATCGTTGACACTAAGAAAGATGTTTAACCTTAATTTCTCAATTTACGATATGCAGCTATTTTAAACAAGTTAAAAATGTTTATAATTTCAACATTCATTTGTATATTCACTCATCAAATAAATCAAATGAAAATCATTATTCGAGTTTAAAAAAGTATGCTTTACTGTCCAGACCACTTTGAAATATTTCCATTCCATAAATTGGAATATGAATGAAGCACTTGGCAATTTTACGATACCTATGATATGAATAAAAGAAGCATTTTCATGCTGAAAGGTAAAACTACCCCTTTTTTTATTAATATTCAACGAAGTTTCTTTGCCTTTACGTCATTTGCCACCCCTTTCCCTATAGAGTATCCCCAATTGCGAAACACGAGTGTATGACAATAGGTGGAATTACATCTGATGATAATAGTTGGTTGGATAAGTGGTGTTATCGGTATTATTGTTAAAAAAACGAGCAGACCGCGAGGAGATCCGTCCACATAAGAAAACGAGGGAGAAAGCATGTCGTTAAATTCGCACGTTTATGGTTACGACGACGTCGACGTCGACGAGTGCCGGACCACCGCAATAGCAGCGTAATCCTTGGTCTTTGTCTTTACGTCATTTGCAACCCTTTCCCTAAAAAGTATCCGTAATCGCAAAACACGAGTGTGAAACAATAGGTGCAATTTCATCTGATGATAATAGTTGGTTGGATAAGTGGTGTTATCGGTATTATTGTTTAAAAAAAACGAGCAGACCGCGAGGAGATCCGTTCACGTAAGAAAACGAGGGAGAAAGCAAGTTGTTAAATTCGCACGTTTATGGTAACGACGACGTCGACGTCGACGAGTGCCCGACGACCGAAATAGCGGTGTAGTCCTTGGCAGGTATGACGTAAAGCGTCGGTCGATTCCGGGCGGGGGCGACGGTGACGTCAGCTGACGCCACAGTCGGTCGTTGGTTCATCCCCTTTTTGCGCCCCCCGACGTCTCTTCAACAAACTACAGCTGATGTATGACCGGCGTTGCGACGCTTTCCATGGGTTGAGTACCCAAACTATTTCCCATTAACGCTTTTTAATTAAAAACAAAATTTTCGATTGTTTTCAGTGGCTTCGATCTTAGCTGAAACATCTTTGCAGAAAGTTTTCATTTTCGGTGTTCACTCCAGGTATAGGAACCATACATATAACTATGAGGGAGGGTATCACGTTTCATGGGGGTAATGGATTAATACTTAGTACTAATAAATAAGTTATCACGCCTCGCCTAAACTAATTTTCGAGCTAATTAAAGCTTAAAAGAGCTTGCGAATCCCGGTTTCTCTCTGATTATGTTTCAAAGATGCCTGCAACGTATGTTAAGCCTAAAATGAAAAAATTCGGTCAGGCCCTTTTCGGAAATGCTTAGCTTTTTGATTTTTATGCTCGTATTTCTTAGCATATTTTCATGAAAACTCATGGAAAGTGAAACTTTATTTGCTGATAGTCTTTTATTTTTCATTTTAGGTTAAGATCTAACAAAAAGAGGTCGCAAGATGCAGGACACTGATTCGACTGGAGCTTCACAGGCTGAAAGTAAATTAAAATCCATTAGATACATATTTTTTATTTTGATCCAATGGACCTTCGTTTCCGATATCGTTGCAAATGCTGAAAGTTGGTGCGAAACTGGAGTTTCTTGGAAATTTCTGCATCCTACAGTATTTCGCCCAAATTGGTCATAACAGAAATCAAAGTGTGTAAAACTGTCCGTAAATTAAAAAAAGTTTTATATCTAATAGTCCACAACATATGAACTCCAGGAGTCAGTTTTTAGTTTAGAAAAATGCTTCCATTTTGATTTTTTGTGAAATATCTCTCTCTTAAGCATTTTACGTAAACATTACATGTACTTTGATTGAATTAGACTCAGTTCCCTAAAAATATAAATAAAATAAGATGGTCTAATAAGCTCTAATAAGTTCAAAGTTATGGCGCTAGCGTCCCAAAGAAAAACATTTTCTATGTAAAATTTAGCTATTTTAATATCTTGTTTTCCTTGCATCATACGCGAAAATGTACATGTAAAATTTTCAATGACATGACAGAAATGAAGGAAAATAAGATATTTCAAACAGAGCTGAATATTCCAAAAGAAGTGTTTTTCTCCGGAACGCCATAACTTTGAACTTATTAGTGCTACATTTCTGCTATGACTCTTTCCTGCGTTCAATGCTTAAAATGCAGAAATTTCCAGTGAACTTAATTTTTGCACCTGTTTTCAGCATTTTTCTAGGTGCATATCGTACGACGTTGAACACTCAAATCTTGTTTCAACATGAAAAATAAAAGTGTTCTAGCACATAAAGCTTGACTTTCAATGGGTTTTTATGAAAATCTGCTAAAAATTTATTTTTTAAATTGAGCTGTTTAAAAAAAGGCTCAACCGAATTTTTTCATTTCAGGCTTAAAATTCTTGGGAGGCATCCCCAAAACATAATCAGTAATGAACCGGGATGTGCAAGCCCTTTTAAGTGGAAATTTGTTTAGGTTAGACGTGTTATACCCAAAAATCAACAATATTTTGTTAACTAAGAAAAAATTTTAGGCTTTTCACTCGATTTTTCACTCGCTCTTGATTGAAATTCTTAAGACGTAGAAACGTATACCCTAGAATCACCGAACTTTAGAAATTGGCCCAAACTTCGGACACGCATTTTTTTGTTTCTACTTAAACAAGTAATATAAAAGCACAAAAACTTTGAAGTGAAAAGTCAGAAATGACGTAAGAAACCCATTTTGTTCTCAAAAGTAAGCAAAAATCCAAGAAAAGTTAGGTGACTCTACGGTATTTGAGATTGATTTCTCTGTTTAGATATACATCACAAATTTCAACTTATTGTGATAGATTTTCAGTATTTATTTAAGCTAAAATGATATTATATTTTTCTGAAAATGAAAAAATGTAGAGAATGTCGAACAATACTTATCCCACAATCATAAAATAAACTGTTTAAAAACTTACAAAACCGGTCAAATCTCGAAGAAGGGATGTCAAAGATATCTTCTTGTATTAAATCAAATTTAAACAAGAATTTCCGAAAGAAATGAGATATTAAGTTGAAGGTTGGGGAAAATAAATAAATCACACTAAAGAACATTTAGGCACTCCTAAACGCTTACAATTACAAAAAAATGGCGTGGATAACATTCATTTCAATTATAAAAATTTAGAAGTAGATATAAAGGTTCCATAGTGCCTTTCATTTAATTTCCCAAATTAATCAATGAAAAATCTACATAAAAGAATGTACCTTTTCTGGCTTGCACTGAAAGTCTAATACACTCGAATAAAAATCAGTTGCTAATTACAGTTCGGTATTTAAATACCGTCTGATGACGCAATTGAAATAAAATAGTGAGATTCAAATATGAGAAGATGAGGTTAATTGGGATAATTGCCGCCAGGCAGTGACGAAATTTCATTCATTCAATTTTTCACAAAACTTAAAATAAAATCGAATTCAAAGCTTAATTTAGTATCTAATATTCTGTAAAATATTGGGATATCCTAATATTATCAATTATTATTAAATCACAGTCTGATAATGTACTTCAATTTTTAATGATGAAGAGTCTGAGAATATATCCTTTTTTTAAATTTATTCTCAAAAACTTACTTTTTATGGATCAAGTATTTTCAGATTATGTAAATTATTTTGGAATCAAAAAATCTTTCGCTCATTAACCACAATACTATTCTGACAAGAAATATGAGAATGCAACGAAAAAAAATTTGAATCTAATATTGTCTGCCTAATATGAAAATACTGAAGTTAGGGTAATCGGTACAATGATTGATCACTTAAGGAATTTGTCGAAATCCTAAAATAAATAGATTTGTAAAAAATATATCAAAGATTCAAAAAAAACCCAGTGAGCTAAGCGTTAAAGGTAATGAATTTTTATATTTAAATAAATGAATAATAGTGATTGGCCACGATGACATAGTGCTTAGCATAGGCCAAT
Source organism: Melikaiella ostensackeni (assembly GCA_032362435.1). Lineage (NCBI taxonomy): Eukaryota > Metazoa > Arthropoda > Insecta > Hymenoptera > Cynipidae > Melikaiella > Melikaiella ostensackeni. The sequence goes on along the minus strand of JAUMHM010000016.1, from coordinate 40,378,317 downwards.
GATTTAATTAATGACCTCTGAAATGTGGTGAAATATAGTCATTGGCGACATCAGCTGATAGATTTCTGACTTCGAAAGTACATTGATTGGCCTCTAAGTTGCATAATACAAGGTTCGTTTGATAAGTTTGGTAAAAAGCAAGTAAAAATTTTTTTGGAAAAAATTTGCCTTTATTTTTCAAGACAGTCTCCTTCGAGGGCTACACATCTAGTGTAGGGAGATTAAAATTTTTCATTCCTCCAGAAAAGTAAGATTTCTCGAAGATCGTGTATTTTTGCAATTGTGAGTGCGGAGGTGTGAGCCGGTGTGTTGTCGTGATGAAACAGCACTTTTTGTGCGCCAATCTTGATCGCCTTTTTGTAGTTCGGGTTTCAAACGGCCCAAAAATGAAACATTGTACTTCCTGTTGTAGTTTTACCTTTCTTCAAGTAATCAATAAGAATGATTCTTCGGGAATCCCAAAATACTGTGACCATCACTTTCCTAGATGACAAAACAGTCTTCGCCTTCTTTAGCGCACTTTCACCAGGCAGTACCTACTGCTTTGACTGCTGCTTCGTCTCGGGTGTATAGTGGTGGATCCAGGTTTCGTCCACAGTCCTGCGGATTCCGATCAAACTTCGCCAAACACTTCAGTTTTTCGTGCAAGATGTTATAGACTTCTTCAGTGGATATGCCTATCCCTATAGCCTCAGAAATCTCATGAGCTGCTGAGCTGTCCAATTTTTTTAATAAAAATTTTTTTAACACTGCACGAAACTCTTCTTCCTCCATTTTTTCGGAAAATACTGACACTCTTACTTCAAACGTATGCCAAACGCAAACTAAGCGTCGGATTTGGCTGAAGCTTGGTAGAGATTAGTTTGAAGAGTGCTATTTCTTGGCCATATACTACAAAGTTCATTTTGGTGCCATCTATCGGGAAATCCACCTTACTCATCAAACGACCTCACAACTGGTCAAGGCCAGAATTATTTTTGACGCTATTTCCGTTTAATATTCGTAAGATAAAGTAACAAACAATTTTGAATGACTTTTGCGAAGATGTCAATTATCCGCTTTTGAGATGGTGTGGCCAATCATTATACCAATTCTTCTTGTCCTGAGATAAAATTTCGTTTAAAAGAATGTAATTTTAAAATAATGTTCGTTTGTTTAAACATCCTGATTAGATTTGAGGAAGTTTTTCTTGCTGGGGTGAAGTGTCAATTGGTTTGCGGTCTATCTTGGGATGGACTGAGGATAACGCAAGACTTGTCAACGTACGTCGTAAAAGGTGCAAAAGTGTGACGGAACGTGACTCGCTCTCGTCTTTGTACCCCGGCCAAAGCAGTCGGGGACTGCGCGTAACGCGTGAGTGTATATTTAGTCGGCAATGGCATGAATTGCAAAAGTCCAGCCGACCATTTCCTTATACCGAACAGATGGATCTGGTGCCATGCGAAAACGAATTTCAAAACAAAAGTTATTTTTTGCTAAACATGCATGCACATCAAATCCTGAATTATCAGGAGTGCTGTAGCTCAATTCAATCTTCCATTTAATATCACTGAGAAACAAATGATTTATTCCAGATTTTTGTTTCTTCCCTCACGCAATTCTTAAATTAAAATATAAAATTATTATTAATGCAGAATTTATGTATTTCATAGTATCTCTTATCTGAAATAATAGGAAACAAAAGCAAGGACAGTATTTTTGATAATTGATGAAAATTTATATCTCAACTTCAGAATTAATGTATAATATTTATGTACAATACAATAAAACCATTGGATGTTTGTTAAAAGTACCAATTCCCGACGAAAAATATTAACATGACTTAAGGTTGTTCAAAATCGTGAGTTTAATTTTTAAAGTCAAATGATTTTTGTTTGAAATAATATTTCCAGTGAAAAATGCTGACATACCCTATTATTGTAGAAATATTAAGCCTATGTACCTTTTTATGTTTCTACTTTTTTCATTTATATTTATAACCGACTCTCCTGATAGGTTGCCAATCGTAGCAGTTTCTGCTACCACAGCAACAATTACTGCGGTGTAAATAGACTCATTGTAAATATTCTTTGAAATCTGATAATTGTAAATCTTTTTTTAAGTCTAATGTTTTTTTTTAAATAACCGATTTCCAGATACAATTGTTAACGTAGCCTAAAATTATTCCAAAATTGTAACTCTTCTTTGAAATCTGTACCGATTTTCGGTGGAAAACTCGTGCATAACCTGCAATTGTTCAAAACTTTTAATATCTTTTTCGAAATCCAATCAATTTTCATTAAAAGTACTAATTTACGGTATAAAATGCCAAAAAAACCAAAAGTTTGATCAAAATTGTGAATTTATTGATTCTGAATGATAATCTGGAGAAAATAATAATTTTCGACGAAGAGCACTAACATAACGTAACAAAAATTGCTCAAGTTTTCAAATCTTCTTCGAAAATTTAATGAGTTTTGCTTAAAATAATCGATTACCGATGAAAAAAATTATCATAACCATAAATTGTTACAAAATTATGAATCTTCTTTGAAATATGTATGGATATTTCCGGTGAAAACCCGCCGGCTCAACCTACAGTTGTACTCAAATTTTTTTATTCAGTATGAAATCTAATGGATTTTAAATGAAAATACCAATTTCAGTTGAAATACACCAACATAACCTAAAGTTGTTGAAAATTCGTCTTTTTTGATTGAACTTAACTGTTTTAGAGATAAAAATTAAAATATTTTTTGTTGAAATATCGATGATTATATTTTTTGTTTAGAATTCAACCTTTTAGCTTGAAAATTTAAATATTTGATTGGAAGTGGAACGACTTCGTTAAGAATACATTTTTTTGGATGAAGATTCAACATTTAAGTTGAAAATTCGTCTTCTTGGTAAAAAATTAATCTTTTTGGTAAAAAATTCATCTTTTTGTTGAAAAACGCAACTGGTTAATTGAAAATTATTTGGTTTCAGTCGAGGATTCAACTATTTTGTTGAAAATTCGTCTTTCTGGCAGAAAATTAATCCTCTTTGTTAAAGACATGTATTTTGTAGAAAATTCGTGTTTCTAGTAGAAAATTAGTCTTTTTGGTAAAAATGAAACTGGTTGTTGATAATTATTTGGTTTTAGTTGAGGATTCGACTATTTTGTTGAAAATTCGTCTTTTTGGGAGAAAATCAATCTTCTGCGTCAAAAATCCAACTACTTGGTAAAAAATTTATGTACTTTGGAGGAAATTCGTCTTTTTGGTAGAAAATTAGTCTTTTTAGTAAAAATGCAACCGCTTGGTTGAAAAATATTTGGTTTTAGTTAAGGATTCAACTATTCTGTTGAAGATTCATCTCTTTTGATTGAATTCAACTTTTTTTCATTTGAAAATGAAATCTTTTTTGGTTGAAGTACCTTAAATATCAACTATTATATTTTCATTGAGATATCATCTACTTTGATTAAAACTTTATATTTTTGTTGAAAATTCATCTTTCTTAGTTGTAATTTAATCTTCTAGGTTAAAAATTTATTTTTCACGGATAAAAATATGATTATTTGGTTTAAAATTGAATTATATTGTTGAAAATTCATCCTGTTTGACTAAAAATTAATTTGCTTCTGGTGAAGATTCAACTATTTTGTTGAAGATTTGTCTTTCTTGGTTGAATTCAATTATTTAAGACTTAAAATTCAATTGTTCTTTTGGTGAAACATCAACTACTACATTTTTTGTTGAGAATTAATTTTTTTTAGTCAAAAATTGAACTGTTTGGTTGAAAGTAGAACTATTTTGTTGAAAAATCATTTTTTTTGTTGAAGATTGATGACTTGAGTTGAAAATTTAACTATTTTGTGGAATGTTAGTTTTTTTATTTAGTTTAAAATTAATTTTTTGACTGATAATTTAACTATTCCATTTTTGGTTGAAAATGATTCGTTTTTAGTTAAAAATTCAGCTATTTGGTGGAAAATTTATGTATTTTGTACAAAATTTATCTTTTTGGTATAAAATGCAAATGTTTGGTTGAAAATAGTTTGGTTATAGTTCAGGATTCAACTTTTTTTGTTTAAAATTCGTATTTTTGGTAGAAAATTAACCTTCTTGGTTGGAAATTCAACTATTTGATAGAAAATTTAGCTATTAGGTTTAAAACTTATGTATTTTGTTGAAAATTCTTGTTTTTTGATAGAAAAATAATATTTTTGGTAAAAATTGCAACTGTTTGGTTGAAAATTATTTGTGTTCAGTTGAACGACATAATATCGGAAAGCCCAACTTTAAAACCTTTCAAATTTTGGCAATACACTCAACTTCCTGCTTAACTTCAGTCTCGGGTATGGCCTGCTATGATCGTGAGGCTCTTTCAAGAATTTCTAGGATGTAAACAGTCAGAGCCATATAAACCATTTTCAGTATGAGTACATAATATTAATTAACTGTATTTTGTACAAATGTAGATTTTTGTTATCATAAAGGATGGACCTTTTTTAATA
>JAUMHM010000016.1:40345080-40366287 GCA_032362435.1 Melikaiella ostensackeni | reverse complement strand
CTGTAAGCTATAAAAATTTTTTTGGCATATTGCTTTTTGGCTCACTAACGTACAACATTTTGACCTTTAAAATGATCGTTCATTCATTAAGCTACCATTTTTTCTTCCCTTACTTTTTTAATATCAAAGCCAGAGGACTCGAATTTTCTCGCCGATAGTAGGTCATTTCTATTTGAAGTTCTACGATTACGAGACAAAATTATACAAAACCGTACACTGTGTGGCGGCGCCTATTATCTTAATTGAATTTTTTAAAATGAAACCCGATAAAATTCTGCATCGAACTGTCATAGCGAATTTTTGAAAATTTTAAATATTTTTTTTATTCGATAACAAAAATGAAAAAAAAATCACTTTTGAAGTGTACCGGTTTTTAAAAAATTCTTGGATTCATCCAAAAATACCAAGAAAACATGAAGCAACTATCCAAAGAATATGTCCAATAGCAACGCAAATGTTTGAAAATGTATTTAATTTATTATAAACAAATAAGTGAATGAAAATGGTTTGGTGGGGATTGGCAGCGATTCGTCACTTGATTCGCACTAAATTTGAACAATTAATGGAGAAAAAGAGTTTTGTAGTCGAATCCATGGTAGTTCATAAACAATTTATTATTTTATAAACAAGTTTGATAAATAATTCTCCATATCTGTATTTATGATGGAATAAATTAAGTTTTTTGTACGAAATCGATCATATATTGCCTGGAAATATTTATACTGTTAATAACAAAATTTAAAAATTGTTTCAGATGATTCGATAACGATTCACTATTTTTATTGTGATTAACAATGTTGTGAAGAAATTTTTCTCGACTAATGTATTTGAAAACTAAACATTCTCGGTTTACAGAATAGTTCGATATATTTTGAAAATGACCTCCTGTGATAAAATGATCGAAGTTAATCCTACTGGGTAAACACATGATTGAATTATTAATAACAATAAAAATAGTGGATCGTTATCAGAGTATCTGAAAGAAATTTAAAAATTTGTTATTAACAATTAATGACGCTGAAAGAAGAAAGTTTGAATGCTAAGAAAGAACCAAATAATACATTTGTTAATTAATTTTGTTTAAAAAATGATCAAATGTTAGCGATTTATAGCAAGAAGTCATTGCTAAATAACTTGCTGTCAAGTCCGTGAAAAAAGTGGAATTTTATTTTTAAATACATAACATGATAAAAATTTGCTTAAACAATCATTGTTTGCAATAAAAATGATTTGTCACCGAAATGTCCTTAAAGAACAAGCAGTTAGTTATTTATAATTGATAATGTCAAAAGAATCAAGTTTCTACGTCCAAAAATAACCAAATATTGCATTTGTTAATTAAGATTGCTCAAAAAATTATCTATTTTTATTGGATGACCAAATATGATGCTTAGCATTCATTTTCAGGTAATATGTGATCGACTTCGTGGAAAAAACTTTATTTATTCCATTATCAATACATGATATGGACAATTGTTCATAAAACTTGCTTATAAAATAAGAAATTATTCATGAACATTTAATAGTTCAGCTAAGAAACTCTTTTTGTCCATAAATCGTTCAAATGTAGTACGAATCAAGTGACAAATCGATACTAATCCCCACCAAACCATTTCCATTCACTTATTTGTTTATAACAATTACGATAAATTTGTAAATATTTGCGTTGTTATTGGATGCCTTTTTTCGATAGTTGCTTCATGTTTTCTAGGTGCTTTTGAATGAATTAAAGTATTCGTTATAAACCAGTACGCTTCGAAAGTCAATTTTTTTTTCATTTTTCTTATTGAATAAAAAAAATATTTAAAAAAATAAAAAAATCCGCCAAGACAGTTCGATGCGGAATTTTATAAGGTTTCATTAAAAAAATTCAATTCGGATAATAGTTGTCTTCTAAAAACCGATTTGTCCACGGACGTTTTTTTTGCCCCACTGTGCATCGAAGCAGGACGTTTAAATAAATATTTAAATAAATACTTGCGTTGATATTGAACGTTTTTTTTTGATTTTATTATCAAACACACAAATTTCTTTTTTAAAAAATCCACTATGACATTTCTATGCGGGATTTTATTACTTTTTATTTTTTTTTAAACCGTTAAATTCATATAATAACTGTTTTCTGAAAATCAATTTGTCTACGGGCGTTTTTTTTGCCCCAATGTGCGGTGGCGCCTAAACGCCCTGCTTCGATGGGAAATGGGGAGTGACGCTGAAAGAGTCTGTCGTCGAGCAGACTGTTTCTACTGATTGTGAGTGAAGCGGCGACGTCTCATTGTCAGTAGTAACGGACGGTGTTCATACTGGCAGGGCGTTTGAGGTTTTAGTTAGACAAGACAGTTTGCTCTCGTTTTGGATTTATGGGATTCAAATGATGTGTTTTATCAACTGCATTATGTAGGTTGTCTGGGGGAAAGACATATAATGCTGCTATTTAATTATCATTATTAGACTACAATACATGAGGCCGTCCATAAACTACGGTACCAATTTAGCGGGGGGGGGGCATGCTAAAAACTACGGTTGGTAACAGGCGGAGGGTAGGGGTAATTGGAAGTAATGTTACGAGTTTAGATAATTCTTAATACGTTTTCTGATGATAAATTTTAACAAAATTTGAGAATTTCGCACAAGATGGCCCTGCATCGGTAGAGTTCAATAATAACTTATTAGGCTTGAACTTCACTTTCATATTTCAGATCTTACACTCTTTCCCCTATTTCAATTTTTCTTAGTTACAAATAAATTTTGTTGTTGGAATGTTCACTATTACATTTTTGGTTCGCAATTTATCTCGTTTGGTTAAAAAATCAACCGTTTAGTTGAAAATTCAATTATTTTGTTGAAACACCCTCTATTTTCTCAATAAGTTATCTTTTTTGATCAAAATTTCAACTACTTGGTTGAAAATCTAACTACAGTGTTGAAAATTTGTTTCAATTTTGGTTGAAAATTAATCTGTTTTGGTTGCGGATTCAACAATTTTGTTCAAAATTCGTTTTTTTTGGTTTAATCTAACTGTTTCTGATTTTCAATTCAAATCTATTTTGGTTGGAATATCAACTATTACATGTTTCGTTAAGAATTCATTTTCCTTGGTTGGAAATTCAACTGTTTGGCTGAATTTTGAACTCTTTTGCTGAAAATTCATTTTTTCCAAGATTCATAATTTCAGTTGAAACTTCATCTCTTTGGTTGAAAATTCAACTATGTATTTTATTGAAGATTCGCTTTTTTTGGTTGAGAATCATTTTTTTTAACTGAAAATGTAACTATACTGTTTTTGGTTGGAAATTATTATTTTTAATTGAAAATTGATCCTTTCTAGTTGAACATTCAACCATTTGTTTGAAAATTCATGTATTTTGTTGGAAATTCGTCTTTTTTGATAGAAAGTTAATCTTTTTGGTTAAGAATTCATCTTCTTTGTCGAAAAATGCAACTGTTTGGTGGGAAATTAATCTGTTTTGCTTAAGGATTCAACTATTTTGTTGAAAATTCGTCTTTCTTGGTTGAATTCGATTGTTTTTTATTTCAAGTTTAAACCTTTTTTGGTCATGAGCAGAGGATTCATCATTTTATATAGTTGAAAATTCGCTATTTTGTTGGAATTTATTTCTTTTTGGTTGAGAATCAATTTTTTAAACTGAAAATGTGACTATACGGCTTGCGGTTGAAAGTTGATATTTTTAGTTGAAAATTGATCCTTCATAGTTGAGAATTCGACAATATGTTTGAAAATTCATGTATTTTGTTCAAAATTCGTCCTTTTTGGTCGAATTCGATTGTTTTTGATTTCAAATTAAATTTTTTTTTGGTCATGAGCAGAAGTTTCATCATTTTACATAGTTGAAAATTCAACTATCTGGTTGTAAATTAAGTTTTTTGTTGAAAATTCGTCTTCTTTGATAGAACATTAATCTTCATGGTAAAAAATTCGTTTTTGGGGTAAAAATTTCATCATTTGGTTAAAAAATCATCATTCTTGTCTGAAAATTCAACCACATGGTTGGAAGTAAATTTACTTTGTTAGAAATTTATTTCTTCAAGGTTCACCTCTTTGGCTAATAACCGAAACATTTTGTTGAAAATTCGATATTTATTTGGTTGAAGAGTAAGTTTTTTATCCGAAAATTCAACTATTATATTTTTGGCTGAAAATTTATTCTTTATAAGTTAAAAATTCAACTATTTGGTACAATATTCATATATTTCATTGAAGATTCGTCTCTTGGAGTAGAAAATAGTTCTCTTTTGTTGAAAATTGATATTTTTGGTTGGAGATTCAACTAGTTTATTGAAAATTAAGCTTTTTTGGTTGAATTCAACTGGTAGAAAATTCGTTTTTTTTGTTGAAAATTAATTTTTCAGCTCAAAATTCAACGATTCCACTTTTGGTTCATAAACTTATCTTTTTAAGTTGAAAATTCAACTAGTTGGTTGAAAATTCATCTTTCTTGGTTGAAGATTTACTTTGTCCTTGAAAATTCATTTCTGCCGGTTTAAAAATCAACTGTTTTCTAAAACATTAGACTTTTTAGCTTGGAAAACTCTTTCGTTCAAAATTCATCTTTCTTGGTAGAAAATTAGTCTCCTTTGTTGAAAATTCATCTAATTGGTTGAGGATTAACAATTTTGTTAAAAATTCGTCTTCTCCCTTATTTGTATGTCAAAAATTCAGCTATTTTGTTTAAAGCTCAATTCTTTTGTTGAAAATCCTATTACTTTGTAAAAGTCATCTTTTTTGGTCGAAGATTCAACTTTTTTGTTGAAAATTCGTTCTTGCAGATTAAAAATTCATCTCTTATAGTAGAAAAGTCATCTTTCTTGGTTTATAATTCGTCTCTTTTGTTTGAAAGTTCACCTTTTTTGGTGCAAATAAATGTTTTTTGGTTCAAAATTCAACTATTTCGTTGAAAATGCAATATATTTTGACTTGAAGTCTCAGGAATTCAAAGCATTTCTTAAACTAAACTGACAAGAAATGCGAAAGAAACGCATAATAAACGTGAAACCATTTTTAGCTTGTACTTAATTCTTTCGATACGTATTTAGTTTGATGAAGATTGAAGATGGATCATGAGGTTCTATATCAGATACACAGGAAAATCTAGAATTTTTTTGTTACTTTTTCTTAACGATGCAACTATTTTGCTACTATTTTGAAAAAAAGTCATTAATTGCACTATTTTCTCAAATTGCTCGCTTATGCAATTCTGTTTTCATTTTTCCTTTGAACATAGTTCCAAACTTCTTCGCTGATTGGCTAAAATAACATATCCGCCATCTCAAAATTTTTTTAATATTTCAAAGGATTTCGAAGACGTCGAAACATTTCAATTAATTTCTCAAAATTTCAAGATATTTCAAAGATTTCAACAGACTCCAAGGGGGTTTAAAGAATTTTAACTGATTTCAGGGATTCAAAAAAATTTTATATAGTTTTAATTTTTTTAGAGTATTTTAAAAGATTTCAAAGGAATTTCAGAGAATTTCATACATTTCAAGAGATTTTAATGTGTAGGGTATCAAAGATATTAATTGACTTCGTAGATTTCAATGAATTCCAAAGGATTTAAGAATTGTTAGAGTATTTTAAGAGATTCCAAGAAATTAAAAGAATTTTAGATGATTTCAAAAAGGGTATTAGAGATATCAAAGGCTTTCAAAGATTTCAGTGAATTCCCAAGGGCTTAATAATTTAAGAGTCTTTTACAAGATTCCAAGAAATTTCAAAAGATTCAAGAAATTTCAAGGGAATTCAAAAGGGTATAAAAGATATCAAAAGATTTCAATGAATTTCCAAAAATTTGAAAATTTCCAGGGTATTTTACAAGATTCCAAGGAATTTTAAAAATATGAAGGGACTCTAAAAGAGTATCAAAGACTTTTTTTTATCAAAGATTTTGAGGAATTTCAATGAATTTCTAGAGAATTTCAGGGAGTGAATAAAACGAAATGAAATTTTGAGGGACTTCTAGCAATTCTTACGGATTTCATGGGATATTATGCGGTCTCAGACGATGTCAAAGATTCAAACATTTTTAAAGGAATTTTAAAAGATATTGAAGGTTTCGAAATGTTTTACAGAATTTAAAATGATTTCTAGGGATTTCACAAAATTGAAGGATTTTAAAGAATATAGTGTATGATAAAAGATTTCGAGGAATTTCCTGCAATATCAATGAGTTTCGTAGGGTTATAAAAAATCTCAAGACATTAAAAAATTCCTAAGGAATTTCAAATGATCTCGTAAAATTTCAGAAGATTTAAAAAATTTCAAGGAATTTTACAATATTTGAGGGATTCGTAGGATTTCGAAAGAAATTAAAAGATTCCATAATAATATAACATAATATTAATCTGTAATATTATTACATAATATTACAGATTTCAAGATGTTTTACGCAATTTTACTCGATTTTCATATGATTAGGAACTAGGGATGTAAAAGAATTAGGGTATGTTAAAGAAGTATCCAAGATGTCAATGATATTTGAAATATTTTAAGGAATCTAAACGGATTTCTAGAGAACTTTAGTGAACACATGAAATAAAATGAAATTCCCAGGCACTTCTAGGGATTTCTACGGATTTCTATGGATTTCAGAGATATCAAAGGATTTCAAGGGTTGTCACCAGATTCAAGGGTTTCATAGGATTTCAAAGGAAATTATAAGATTTCAAGGGATCAAAACCTTGACGAGTTTTTCAGGAATTTCAAAGGATTTCAATGGATTTTAAAGCTTTTACGGGTTTTAAGAAAATTCGAACAGATTTCACGCCATATTATGGGAGATGTATATCGTATACCTGGTTTAAATAATAACGAACTCCTTGTTTGAATAGTGGAAAAATTTCTTGATACTATTTTGCTACTATTTCTCAAAATTTATGCTTCTTTTGAAACTATTTTGAATTACTCAAATGAGTCCGAGGCCTCTATGTTAAAAATCAGAAATTCAGTGAAATCTGAAATAAAAGTAACAGTCATATTGTATTTACGTTGTATTTTTTAAACTTCTCTCACGCGTTTTTCCGAATTATTTTCATTCATGAGTGACTGTGAAGTGGAAGTAATTTGGGAAACATATTCCTCAATTAAAACGTAAAATAAAAAGCTTATATTCTATTGCTGAGACAGTGTTTATAATAATTATTGATCTAAGGTGGCAGTAAGGTAAAGTTCCTGGGAATGATAAAATAGTTCAGTTTATTTAGATGTCTGCATAATTAATTTTGCAATTTGTGATAAATTTTCAAATTTTATAGTCTAAGGTTTTCACCAAGATTACCATGACAAGTTTTAAGTTTAGATACGAAAGCAGGAAAATTTTTTAAAATTATTCAAATTCCGTTCTCAAGTTTTGAAAAATTAAAATACCGGTTCTCGCTTAGAAGATGGCGAGAGCGAGGGTAAGATACTCTTACGCAAGTGACTAGCAAAACGCTAAGCAAATTCAGCGCCGAGTTTTCGCTCGTAGACGTTTGCTGGTGCATATATACATATATGGGCAGAATACTCCAAGTGTTTCCACCTAATATATATATTTTTTTTTTTGATCGGGTTGAAACTTGGCTCAACTATAGTGCTAGTGGACCTATATTAGTACACTTGAACATAGGCCCATTTATCAATCGGTTGTCAATATACAGGGGCCTGAACTTTCGACTTTTCCACGTGCACCACTACCTTCACGTTAGTGTAACTTCTCTTAAAAGAATCCGATTAGACTTTTATTAGAGTGTTTTGTACTTTAAGACTGTGATATTGATTTTTTTTTAATTCTTGCAGAATTTTTTTTCAAAATCAAGATTAAAATTAATTTTGAGTTCCATAGAATTCAATCAAATTCAAATAAATTTTAAAAAATGACGGTATATTTTAGATTCTACATACGTGAATTCAAAAGAAATTTGACAGAATTCTACGAAATCAAATTTAATTTCGCTACCGTCAACTTGGGCTCTTATGGTACATTTTAGGTTAAATATGAGACGATATTTATGCTCTATAAGTCCGTGGAATTTTACTTTTTTGAGACAGATTTTCTGTACATCTCATTGACAGTATTCGAAAAATATACATCAAAATCACACGGATAACAAAAAATTTTACGGAGTACCCCAGGATCATAATAGCCCCGGAAAATCAAAATAGCCCCGGTTGACTGTATATTTACATAAGTTAAATTGAATTTAAGTGAATTTTATTGATTTCATTCCAAGTGGGTTAAATTCAATGAAATTCCATTAAATTGAATTAAATTCCACAAAACTGAAGTAAATTTCACTAAATTCACTTAAATTCAACGTATTGTGAGATTAAGTGAATTCAATTCAATCAAAATAATTTAAGTTAAATTCAAGTAAGCTCAACTGACTCCAAATGAATTAAATGAAATCAAACTACAATTAAGAGCAGTCATGAGAATTCAATGGAATTGCAGTGAATGATAAATGAATTAATCTTATGTATATAAATGTAAATTCTATTGACTTCAAGGGAGTTCGACATATCTGAAGTGAATTCGATTGATTTCAAGCGAATTCTATTAATTTAAGTGAATTCTACTGATTTTATATGAATTAAATTGACTAAAAGATAATTCCATTCATTGGAATAAGAATGTATTGATCTCAGATGAATTATTCTGATTCCAACCGAATCAGTAGATTTCAACCAAAATCCTGTGAATTTAATTAATGAAAAGCTAATTCCATCCATTCTAATTGAAATCTATTGATTTCAGGGGAATCCCACTGATCTCAAGCGGAATCTACTGATTCATATTCAATTCTACTGATTTTGGGTGATTTCTACTGATTTCAAGCGAATACAATTGCTTAAAAGTTAATTTTATGTCTTCAAATTGAAATCTGTTGATTTCAAGTAAATTCCACTAATCTCAAGCGAATTTTGTTGAATTGAATTGAACTCCATTGGTTTCAGGTGAATCCTACTGATTTCAAGTGGATTCCATATATTTCAACCGTAATCCTGTGAATTAAGTTGACTAAAAACGAATTCTGTTGATTCAAATTGAAATTTAATTCTATTGATTTCAGGTAATTGCTACTGCTTTCAAGTAAATTTCATTGATTAAAAGCTATTTCTATTGATCCTAATTGGAATCTATTGATTTCAGGTGTATTTCACCGATCTTAAGCGAATTGTATTAATCCAAATTGAATTCTATTGATTTTATGTGAATTCTATTGATTTTCGATGAATTCTACTGATTTCAACCGAAAGCCTGTGAATTCAGTTGATTAAAAGATAATTCTATTGATTTCAGGTGAATCTTACTGATTTCAAGCCAACTCTATTGATTTAAGGTGAATTCTACTGATTCAAAGTGAATCCGATAGATTTCAACCGGAGTCCTGTAAATTTAATTGATTAAAAACTAATTCTATTTATTCAAATTGAAGCTTATTGATTTCAGGTAAATTCTGCTGACCTCCACCAAATTCTATTGATTGCAGGTGAATTCTACTGATTTCAAGTGAATTCTATTGATTCAAGTTGAATTATATTGATTTCAAGTGAATTCTATTGATTTCAGGTGAATTCTACTGATTTCAACCGAAAGCCTGTGAATTCAATTGATTAAAAGCTAATTCTTTTGATTCAAATTGAAATCTAATTATTTCAGGTGAATTCTATTTATCTCCAACAAATTCTATTGATTTCAGGTGAATCCTATTGATTTCAAGCAAACTCTATTGATTTAAGGTGAACTCTACTGATTCAAAGTGAATCCCATAGATTTCAACCGAAATCCTGTAAATTCACTTGATTAAAAGCTTCAAATTAAATTCTTTTGATTTCAGGTGAATTCTACTGATTTCAAGCGTATTCTACTGGTTCAGGTTGAATAATATTGATTCGAGGTGAATTCTACTGATTTCAAGTGAATTCCTTAGACTCCAACCGAAATCCTGTGAATTCAATTGATGAGAACCTTATTCTTTCGATTCAAATTGAAATATATCGATTTTATGTGAATTATACTGATTTTTAGTGAATTCCATAAATTTCAACTGAAATACTGTGAATTGAATTGATTAGAAGCTAATTCTTTTGATTCAAATTGAATTTTATAAATTTAAGGTGAATTCTAGTGAATCTAAGTGAATTACATAGAAATCAACCGAAATACGGTGAATTCAATTGGCGTGAAGCTAATTCTATTGATTCAAATAGAAATCTATTGATTTCATGTAAATTCTAGTGATCTCAAGCAAATTCTATCAATTTAAATTGAATTCTATTGACTTCACGTAAATTCTGATAAACTCATGTTAATTCCATAGATTTGAACCGAAATCCTGTGAATTCAATTGATTGAAGGCTTTAAATTAAATTCTTTTGATTTGAGGTGAATTCTACTAATTTTAAGCGTATTCTATTGATTTAGGTTGAATTAGATTGATTCACGGTGAATTCTACTGATTGCAAGTGAATTCCATGATTTTCAACCAAAATCCTGTTAATTCAATTGATTAGAAGCTAATTTTTGTTATTTAAATTAAAATCTATTGATTTCAGGTGAATTCTACTGACTCTAAGTGAATTCCATAGAAATAAACCAAAATACGGTGAATTCAGTTGATGGAAAGCTAATTCTTTTGATTCAAATAGAAGTCTATTGGTTTTCGATAAGTTCTACTGATCTCAAGCGAATTTTATCGATTCCATTTGAATTCTATTTACTTCAGGTGAATTCTACTGATTTCAAATGAATTTCATAGATTTCAACGAGAAGCCTGTGAATTTAATTGATGAAATTCGAGTTCTATTGATTCGAATTGAAATCTATTGATTTCGGGGAAATCCTACTCATCACAAGCGAACTCCATTGATTCAAATTGAATTCTATTGATTCCAGGTAAATTCTACTGATATCAAGTGAATTCCATTGATTACAACCGAGATCTACATATTAATTTCAAGTAAATGCTATCGATTTCAAGTGAATTTTATCGAACTCTAAAGTGGACCCTATGGAACTAACGTCTATTTTTCCGAAGTCAAGTGGATTGAACTGAAGATAAGTGGATTTAAAATTAATCTGAATGTATTCAACTGAGTTACACAATCTTAAATCATATTAAATTAAATTGCAATAAATTTCACGGAATTCAAGGGAATTAGAATCAAATTTAAATAAATTAAACTAAGTTAAAATAACTAAAATTGCATTTAAATGCATTTAATTGAATTTGAGTAAATTCGATTAAATTTAAATAAATTCAATTGAATTTAAGTAAATTGAACTTTTTTAATGTGAAATCAAGAGAATTTTTCCTTTTCTTATTGATAACACGCTGAGAAAAATCTTTAGTGAAGACGACAAAGTGATCTGATCATTATAAAATAAAAAACAAAATTTTTAGTTTGCTCAACAAAAGATTATTCCAACAAAACTTTGGTTGAGACAACTTTTTGGGATAACAATTTGTTGATTCTACAGAAACCAAATCGTTTTGTTGTCTCAACCAAACATTTTTCTCCGTGCACTAGTTAGGCAAGCACACTATGAAAAGTGGTTATTTGATATAACAAAATAATTGTGTTGCTATTAAATCAAGGATATCTTTTCTTATTGTCCCAAAAAATTTTGGTCATTTCATCAAAATAACCAATAATTCTGGGCAAGAAGAAACTTTTAGTGTTCCTATAGCAACGAAATCATTTTTCTCGCCCAACCAAACATTTTTTAAGTTTAATATAATCATTGGTTTTATAATTAATTCTGGTCAGCCGGCTTCCTGTGAAATTTCGTTTTTGAACTAGTTTTTAAAGTATATAATATATATTATATACAATATTATTATATATATACATATCAAAGTATATAAAGGAAATACGTATTCTGATTTTGTTTACGATGTTTGATATCATCTAAAGTGTTAAAGCAAAACTTAAAAGTTTGGTAAAGTATCGTTACCATTACATAACTAACATTGAAAAACGTTTATTTTTAGGCGTCACTAGCAAATAAGCAACTTTTCAAGTAAAACGTTATTTCCGAACACTGCAAATTAATGTCACACTCCCACTACTGACAATCGACCATCTGATGTTCGGCTCTTTTCATGAACTCGGGCAAAAATCATAGGTATGGGATTGATCAATCATTGACTTGCCGAAGTATGAAACATGTATGGCAAATAAGACAATCCCATACTTAAAGTATATTGAAATAGTATAGCTAAAGTATACCTAACATGCGTTCATTTGCTTTTTCAAGATACATATCTTAGCAACGGAATGAAACATTGATTTCTAATATTTTAGTGAATTTCTTCACGTTTTACTTAATTTAGAAGTTGCATAGGATATTTTTTTATGTTGAGGACATCATGATTCTGGATCTCTAATTTTATATTTATTTCTGGTCTCCAATGTCATCATCAAGAATACATCGCTTGTTTCATATTCTCTTTTTGTTTTATGACTATAATTGAGCTATACCTACTATAGCCATACTTTTTCTATACATTAGGCATACTTTATATATACTTCTGACATACTTAAGCTATACTTCACAAACATACTGCAGCTATACTTCAGCTATGCTACACTATACTCATATGCATAAAAATGCGATATTCACTTTAGAATTGTCAAAAATGACGTTTCCCACTTTTCCCCCCCAAAAATGTCCCACAATACCTCAAACACAATGTTTACAATTCAACATAACCTATGAATGACACTGCATGTTCATGAGAAAATCTTTTTGTGAGTTGAAATGTCAAGGTTAAACGATAATTATGCACATATTTGCCTTTTCTTCTATCCAGAATGTTGTCAAAACAACGAAAACACGCGCTGAATAAAACTTTTGGACAATCAATCAATCAACTGGTGCATAAACACTAACAATACATGTTGACGTGACTATTGACGATGGAAAGTGGGTATATACAGAGACAAAACTATTCCAGCTTTTTTCGTGTGTTCAACTTATACCTAAATGTCGGAAAATGACGTGTCCCGCTATTACCCATGTCCCACTATTCCCCATCTTCCCCTACTGATAAACCCTAATGATGTTCAGATTAAGTTGCCTCTCCTTGCAAAATCTACTGAGCTGGCTTCCTGTCCATATAAGTACTTGTACGTTCAGTACATTGAACCTGGTTTCCAGTGAAATACAAGATTCATTTTTCTACTTGTAGATCAATCCTATACCAAATTTTCTTTACTCGGGAATACAATGCTTTGCAAATAAATGATTTTTTCTGTCAATCATCTTGTTAGTCTTATTTTTATGGACCAGTTCAATAAGAAAATAGTTATTGGTGATTTACAACTCTCATATAAAAGTCATACATTGCCCACACGCTGTGCTGGAACAATACATCATTAAAACAAATACAATACGGATGTTATTAAGAGTGAGGCTTTAGAGGTCGTGTCATGTCACTTATCACTTACTACTTTGACGTAAGGCAAATTATTTAAGACACAAATAAATTTATTGCTTAATGCAATAGATATAAATAGGCAAATGAGCATTTTCCAGTCTTTAAATATTTCAATGAGATGCAGTAGTTTAATCAAATTATAGATACATAAAACAAAAAAATAAATTTTTATCTAATAATTGAAATATACCTCTCAACGAGGTGGAAATTAAATGACTGGATCGTTAGGAAATCTATAAAAACGTACATTATTTTAATCGTAAAATTTCAGTTGGATTTTTATTATTGTTCATGTTGTCAATTTAATTATTCTGAAATATTTGTGTTGCAAGATGTTTGTCACAAATTACTGTCCTGCACGTGTAGCATTTTAAAACCGGAACTTTCATTGAAGAGGTTCACTCCACGTACAGAAAACTCAAAAACATTGAAAATATTGCAAGAAAAGGTAGCGTAATTACATGAATTTTTGGATATTGCCGGAAATTTATGGAAAGTTTTGGAAGTTTATTGAAATTTTTGAGAATTCATGGAAAGTTTTAGAAACTTATGGAAAGTGTGGGGAATACATGGAAGGTTAGTGAAACTAATGCAAAGTTTGGGGAACTTTTGGAAATTTTTGGAAATGAATGCAAATGTTTGACACTTTTGGAAACTTATGGGGATTTTTGAAAACTGTACAACTTGTGAAAATTTTTTAAATAGTTGGAAGTGTTTGGAAATGTTCGCAATTTTTGGCAACTTGTGAGAATTTTCAAAAATTGATGGAAATGATTGGGAATGTTTGAAACTTTTGAAAATCTGGAAAACTCTTAAAGGGCAATGGAAATTTATGGAAGTTTCTAAGCTTGTCAAGTTTTATTCAGAGTTGAGAATTCTCATCACATTTATGAAGTAATGAATGGTCTTCTTTCATTCTAACCCAAACTGCAGGAGGCTGGTGCCCTCCTCAGTATACAACACAAACTAAACCGATCACATAACTCCGGATGAGAGATTGAGAGGGCTAGTAAGAGATACAAGGGTTATAAAAGGCTCTGAATTTGGAACGGATCACTGCCTCCTACTTTGAAAAATGATCCTCGGTCAAGGATGGAGGAGATGAGGAATTGATAATAAGTTAAAGCAGATGCGAGTTAAAATTGAGAATTTGCGGAACCCAGAAGTACAAACAGTATATCGTGAAAAGCTGAATTAATATTTAGGTTATCATAGAGAAGACTGGAAGACAGAGTTAGGCAATAAAAATGTAGAGGGTGCATGGATAATACTACGGGATAGCATCTTCAAGAGTGAATCTGAGGTGTGTGGTACTGCGGTTGTAGGAAGAAAGACTGGAGATGCTTGGTTGAAACTCCCAAAAAACGCGTTTTTGGCTATCTTTAGATAACCGTGGGTAACAAACCCGAAGTCATAGAACCTTCCAAAATGTTTCAAATTGAAGCTTATCAATTTCCCTTTCGACTCCAATAAATCAAAATTCGACTGCATCTGACCTTGAAGCCTGTGTGCCATTGAACGTAGTGGTGTCAGTGGTTGCACATGCACCAAGTGTGTACACTTGGCCGTATTTCTGAGTATCAGAGAATATGATAGTTTATCCGTTATCAGATAAAAATTTGATTCAGGTTCAAATCCAAAGGGACTCAAGGGTTGTTTTATAGGGTACAATATACAGTGTACACCTAGCCATTCGGGGGTTGTTTGGTGGCGCCTCTACAGACCACTTCTATCCCAGTTTTTCACTGGGAACTCTTCAAAAACTGTTATCATCACAAAAAATCATCACAAAAAAAGTGTTTCGGGAATTACACAAAAATCAAATTTATAACTGAAAACGGATAAATTTCATGTTCTCTGATACTCAGAAATACGTCCAAGTGTACACACTTAGTGCGTGCGCAACGACTGACACTACTACATTCAAAGGCACATAGGGCTTCAACGTCATACGTAATCGAATTTTGGTTTATTGAGGTCGAAAGGGGAATTGACAAGCTTCAATTTGAAACATTTTGGAAGGTTCTATGACTTCGGGTTTGTTACCCACGATTATCCAAAAGTGGACAAAAACGCCTTTTTGGGAGATTCAATCCCCATTTTCTCAAAACATTTACGTGACTGACAACTTTCCAGCCCAGATTCGTGTTCCGCGCAAAAAAAAAATCTATCGAAAACACCTAGTCACTTCCCATATGCACAACCGAAAGTTGAAATTTGCAGACCAGTGATATTAAAGGTCTCAGCAATGAAGGAAGGACTAGACTAGAAAATGATTAAAGTGGTGAAAACAGAAAAGTAAAGATACTATTCAAAGAAGGCAAGGATAATGTCAAAGCGGAAGATGATAAAAGTGCAAAATCATTTTGAAGGAATTGAGAAATTATTTTGGAAATAGGTTAAGGAAGATTATGAAAGGAAGTACTAGCACTGAGTTAGTCGGAATTAAGAATGCTGGTGGTGAAATTGTATAAAATATGGACAAAGTGAAAGACTGTAAGAGTAACTTTTTAAGAAATTGTATGAACGTCAAGCTATGGAGCATAACATCTGTGACACAGAAGAGGATACGCTAGACAATCCCGTTGTAGGTGGCTAAAGACGAATCGATATCCTCGACATTATATCTGAAATTAGGAAATTAAAGAAAGGTGAGGCTACTGGTGTGGATGGTACCACCGCTGGAATTCTTAAGAGCGATGGTGTATATTTGTTTGAGTGGCTGAGCGAAATTATGAATATGTGTGTTGAGAGCGGTGAAGTTCCAAACCATTGAAGGAAGGCGAGATTATCGTATCGTTCCTTTCTATGCGGGAAAGGGTGAAAAATATGACTCTCCTAATTACGAAGCGATTAGCCTACTAAGTACCGTGGGCAAAATATTTACCAAAATACTTATTGGTAAGGTCATGGGAATAACAAAGGAAAGGATCTGAGAAGTCCAATGTGGATTTATGCCAGGGAGATCATTTGCAGATCAGATATTTAGCTTGAGACAGATCATAGAAAAAAGTTTGAGAGTAAACAAAAAAGTTTCCTGTTTATTTGTTGATTTCGAAAAAGCATTCGATAAGGTGGATAGAACTAAACTTTGGGAAGTACTGAGGGTATGGAGTAAATGGTTGGCTTCTAAAAGCAATAAAAGCAATAAACAATGGTAGTAAAGCAACTGTAAGAGTAAACTGACAACTGAGCGAATGGTTTTATATTAGGCAGGGCGTTAGGCAAGACTGCGTTATGTCCTCCTGGATGTTCAATATATACATGGACAAATGTCTACGAATGTTTTTCTTATACGAAGAAGGTATTGATCTCGGAACAGTGAAAGTGCGCGGATTAGCGTTTGCAGATGATAAGATTATTACGGCAGAATCAGTCGATGATTTGCAGAGAATGATGAGCAGACTGGATATCAAGCGCTCCTTCTGTAAAATGTACCTCTAGGGCATTAGGTCCCTTTCTTCGCGGACGGTCACAAGTTATTTAAGTTAAGTGAATGGTAGTGTACCCCGAAGTGGTAAAGAGAATTATAAAGAGTCGTAAGAACACAAGAGCTTGCATTAAAAAGGTATATGGATGTAAGGGAAGCAAAAGAAATATGCAAAGATAAAGGTGTTGAGCAGTTATTTATAGGAAGAAGAGTGATGTTTGAAACAAAAGATTTTAAATCCTTTCGGACCCTCGTGAAGAGCTTTGCTTAGTGGGTGTGGTTGAGATAAAGAGTATCTTCCCATGGGTTTATCAGTCAGTTTGAGTGTTAATGTGTGAATCGTGTTGTATGATGGCTTTGTGAAGCTCTTTACCTGGGATGATTGCTAGGGAGATTGATTAGCGATTAGACTGACCTAACACCTATCCCTTCTCCTACACATCCTTGACTTACCCATGGTTATATAAATTCGTCTCAAAAGTCTGCATGATGTGATATGATTCACGACTTCGTTTCGCAGCCAAGTTTGTAAAGCAAAGGTGTAAAATATATTTTCAACTTTAAAACGCGTACAATCGTAAACTGTTGATATTACTGCTATGAGAATAAGAACGCATTATTTGACAGTAAAGCTATTCTTAAGCTTTTAAGTGATGCTAAATAATATATCATAGAGCTCATTTTATATTTACTTCTTATCCTACGACTGAATAATATTTCCGACTTTTCAGGGATATGAGGTGCATAAATCATGTGGATATTCTTGTAGTTTTCAAAATGCTTTTTGAGTCAGCACGAAATTGACAATCTTGAATTCTTAGTATTATACTGAAGTAAAGAGTGTATAATTTTAGCTTCAACTTAATTTCAATTAAAGTCATTTTGATGAAAGCATTAAATCTTTTATTAAAGTCATTTTATTCATAAGGTTCATCTTAATATAGTATAACCAAAAAAATATATTTAATCCTGACTAAAATGGAATACCAATGTAAACATTAAATTAATATAGGATAAGAACACTTATTGATTGCACAAAAATACATTCCCTTTCGAGTTTCACGCAAATTGGCAAGAGGCCGTAGGCGTCAGGCGTGACTGCACTAAATTACAATAACCGTCGGACCGTCATTTTAATGAATAATAATATTTTATTTTTTGAATCCCGGATCGTGAATTACGGTTAATGAACGTATACTGTTTTAACGCTCAGATTAATTATCACAAGTTTTGCGCGATGTATGAGCTTATATATACGTAAATCGACACTCTTGTGTGGTCTTCAATTAATTTGCAACTTTCAATCTTTGCAATATTTCGTATGTACATCTTATAAGGGGTCTAATGAATTTTCTATCTTTTGAGTTTTTACTGCATTATAGATTTGTTTATTGGTTGTTTATTATTTTTTCTTTATGATATTGCATTGCTCGATGATAGATTTCATTCTAAGTTGAACACCTCAGAAAATCAATTTTCTCTTTTGTAAAAATATTGCTAATTGGGGGTGTCAAACGAAAATCACATTTTTGTATAACTAATCCCCTGATTTTTATGTTTAAAATTCTATATTCAAAATCTAAGAATAAAAAAGTCAATACTGTCGTTTTACCCAAACCGCATATTTGAAGTAAACAGCTTTTCTACTGGAAAACTAGTAATCGCTTGTCCCTTAAAAAAGTCTAATAAAGTAAAATATTTGTGACGTCCGATAATAATAATATTCCTCGGGAAGAATAAACTTTTTCCACTTTTTTTCTATGGATCTATAGAGCTCCATGAACTCTCGAAAATACTTTCTCATTTTTTCCCCTTTTTTTAAATAATTCGAATTTTGAAAACGTTTTTTTGCTCTCTTGAATTTTTTTTCTTGGAACTCACATGGTTCTGCCGTGACAGTCTCCCTTCATTTGAAATTTTACGTTTTTGAACCATTCGCAATTCCAATTGGACAATCGTGAAAGATTCGAATTTGAAATTGTACAATTTTAAACCATTCAAATTGAAAATTGAAAGATTTGAGCGATTTGAATTTGTAACTATACATTTTTAAACGACTCGCATTTGAAATTAGACAATTTTGCACGATTCGAATTTGAAATCGAAAATTTTTTAACAATTCGAGTTCTAAACTGTACAGTTTTTAACCATATGAATTTATAATTGTACATTTTTGGACAATTCAAATTTAAAACTGTACAATTTTGAACGGTTTGAATTGAAAATATACAATTTTGAACAATTCAAATTTGAAAGTGGACAATTCTAAACGATTTGTATTTGAAATCTACAAGTTTTAACGATTCAAATTAAAAACTATACAATTTTGAATGGTTCAATTTTATTTATTAAACTTTGAACAATTTCAATAGGGAACCATGCAGTGAACACTTGAATTTGAAATTGTTCTAATTTCAATCACTTTTAATTGCACTATCAATTTCAAACGCTTCAAAAATTTTCTAATATTAAATGACTCATCCTGAAGGTAAACTATTTCTTTTATGATCATTTTCAAACTGAAATTATACAATTTTGAACGTTGAAAATTTCGAATATTCAATGTGCTTGATATATTGATGTTTTATATTTACAATAATTGTTTAATTTGAAGAAGTCCCGTGTGGAAAAAGCCCCGTTCAGCCCTCTTTCGAATATTAAATTCCATCTGGGGGCCCATGTGGGCAATGCATAGGGAAAAACCTACGAGGGCCCAGGCAGAGGGTCTTGTTCGTTTACCCTTACGGTCTGCGGTTACAATTTCTAAGTCCGGACGGTTAATACTTTTTTGTCAGCTGTACACCGTAAGTAAGCCTTGTCGGTGTCGTTTTGCGGGCGGAAAGTTGATTTTTCCGCACTAGTGCGGTAAAATTTTAAGTGTGCGGAAAATGGTTCAAGTGTGCGGAAAGTTGATTTTTCGCACTAGTGCGGTGTTTTTTCAACATATTTTTTGTATTTCGTTCATTTAAAATTTACACTGACTCGGCTTAATTTTGGTATACAGTGAACAAAATAGTATATTTCGTAAAAAGCACGCAAAACGACACCGACTCGAGTTACTTTCGGTATACAGCAAACAAAAAATATCGTTCGTATCCCGTGCGGAACGTATTTTAACGCGCGAGCGAGTCGCGACTCTTGTGTTAAAATACGCCTTTCCGCACTTGACACGAAATATAATATTTTGACACTACAAATTATGATGTTCGATTACTTCAGAATTCCAAAAAAACATTTCCCTTAAAAATTTGATAACATTTTTCTGGACGGTGAACTGTAAAATCTCAGACAATCAAAGAGGGCCCCCGCAGGAGCCCTGCTTGTTGCCCTCATGCCTCAGTTTACAAAAATCAAACGATTTGTTTGTTGTAATAAATTGTCTTTTGTGTGAAGTAGTAACAATATCTCATCTAAATGTGCAGTTATTGAAAATAAAGATGATTCCAACAAATTTCGATGCGTGTGCGAAGTGTCTGCATGAGGAAAGGTATAAGCATTGTGGTAAATTGGTCAAAAGGAAAAATGGACGAATGATAAAATGCTGGTCATGAGTTCAAGTCCTGGTCGAGGCGCTGATATTTTTATTTTTTATTTTTCAAACATATTAATAATAATACATACATATTTATTAAATTATACTTAAAAATTATAAGGAGACAATTATTGAAGGTATTTTTAAGAAATGAAACTTTACAGTCGGGCAACTGCGAGGGGGCCACGCGGGCCCCCTCGAGGGCACTCATAAGAGCAACCGCTAGGGAAGCCCATGTTAGATCCTTATGGATTAGCAAGTCGTTTCCATGTGGGGCCGCAGCTGAATTGCTCTCATGGTCTCCTCATGGCCTAAGGGCAATCCATGAGGGCCCCATACAGGAGCCCACTCAATTTTTCCACATGGGGTTAAATAAAAATAATACATTTTCTATCCCTTTATTCACACTTAATAATTTTGAGGCCCAAATTTTCAACTGAAATAGTAAAAAGAAAAGACAGAAGACGAAAACTGGAAAAATAGATCATTTTGCGAAAGTTGAGAGAAAAATCTTTAAAAAATATAACCTCTGATAAAGTTCTATCATGGAATAGTATAACACATAAAAAGTCTTCAAAAATGAGAAAATATGTTTCTAAAAATGTGTGTAATAGGCTCATTAGAGACAGTTATGTAAACAAGTAAAAAAAGAGGGAGAAAAAGGAAAGAGACAACCAATTGCCTTATGATTTCTCCGTCTTTTTCATGCTACGGGAATCCAACATGTTTCGAGGTCATTTAGACCTCCTCATCAGGGAAATTTTATAGGAAACTAAGGTAATATATTTTGGTCTGATTTTTA